>JAKTSU010000011.1:0-152057 GCA_030580395.1 Myxozyma nipponensis
AAAAAAAAAAAAAAAAAAAAAAAAAAAAAAAAAAAAAAAAAAAAAAGAAGAAAACGTACTGTTCAGGGACAGACTCGAGGAACGTTCTTGGCTGGTAAGTACGTTTTTCACGAACCCGGAGGATCAAAAACAGGCCGGCAAAGACGAGGAAGATGACGCCGTTGAAGATCAACGACGACACAAAGGCCGAAGTGGACGACGAAGCAGTGGACGACGAGCTTGCCATGTTGGCTTCCTGGTGAACACCGTTTGCGGAGGACAGGAGAATGCGTCAAGAGAGGCGCGATGGTGGTATAAATAATAAATACAGAGATGCCACACTGATGGACAAAATTCCGAGGCAAAGTGCGCGCGGGTTTGTGTTGTTGTTGTGACGACTGACGCGGGCGACCAAAGGCGAAACGAACGAACGATCGACGAGGCGATCGACGGGCGGGTTCGGGCACGAGCTTATGCGTGAATGTGAATGTGAAAGCGAAGTGACCCGGTGGAGGTGGAAAGTAGATGGCAGAGTAGATATGGAGGTCGAAGACAAGAAAAAACGGTAAAGAAGTGGAGAACAGGTAAACAATGGCGAACCGGGGGGGGGTTTTATTTGAGCAGATTTTGACTGATGCAGAGAAGATTTGAATGAGCATTCCAGAACTGCCCAGCCTCGTTGACCGCCCGGCGAATCCGCACACGGCGTTGGTCAAAAAGCGGTTGTTGATGCGGGCGTGAGGCGCAGCGCGGTGGCACGGAGAACGAGACTGTGGAGGCGGTGCAGAGCTCCATGCAAGGAAGCCCAATAGAGTGGGCTTGGGCTTCTGTCGCACAACAACGGTCGCCGGCGGAACAAAAAGAACACAGAAGCCCCGCGGCGCGTATTGCCCGATCCGGGTTCGTGGCGGTTTCGGCGGTTCGTAGCGGCGGAAGGGTTCGTGGCAGTGCTATCCGGGTCGGGTCAGGGTCAGGGTCAGGGTCATGTCGGGTCATGTCGGTCGGCGGCGGCGGCGGCAGCAGCAGCAGCAGCAGCCAAACGCCACGATCGGGGCGCGACCGCCGCCGCCGCCGCCGCCGTTTGGCGCCGTCCGGCAAGGCGGAACCGACAGGCTCGCACAGAGCCAGGCACGAAAAGAGTATCGGGGGCCGGTGACAGAGAGCACCGGATAAACTTACAAACGGTTCAGGGACCTGCGCAGAGAGACAGCAGGGAACGGAACGGCAAGGGCAAGATGAAACAAACGAGGTGGTGGCGACCGATGATGAGGCGATGACGATGATGAGGCGATGACGATGATGCGGTAATGATTGACGATCGGCACGACCGCACGACTGGAGACAAGACATGGGTTGTCAAAGCGGGCAGCAGGGTCTGCCCGACTCGCGCATTCCAACCAAACTTTAGTTATTGCTTGTTCTAGGTTCTGGCCATAGTTATTGAGGGTGTCTATCGTTATTCAGCGTCTAAAACGCCAATGTTGGATCTAGTTAGAACCGTATGTGATCAATGATTGACGTGACAAATATGATCGTGAACCATGTTTGCGATTGACTATGATCGTGATCAACCATGATTGCTGTGACAACTGATTGCTGTGACAACTGATTATTGCGATCAAGTATATTGCGATCGAGTATATTGCGGTGACAACTGATTGCTGCGACAGCTGATTGCTGTGACAACTGATTGCTGTGACAACTGATTATTGCGATCAAGTATATTGCGATCGAGTATATTGCGGTGACAACTGATTGCTGCGACAGCTGATTGCTGTGACAACTGATTGCTGTGACAACTGATTATTGCGATCAAGTATATTGCGATCAAGTATATTACGATCGAGTATATTGCGGTGACAACTGATTGCTGCGACAGCTGATTGCTGTGGCAACCATGATTGTTATTATTATTGTCCTAGTTACGCTTATGACTGTGTGGTCTACACGAATCCAGCTAAATCCTCGGCACGGTCAAACCGCCATAGGCCCACCCGCTTGGCCTCATCAAACACCAGTTTGAGCTCGTCGTCCGTCACCTGGCGATTCAACTCCGGATACCGTATGCCGCCATGGTCGCGTGCGCTCTTGCGGCCAACGCTGCCGCTGGGGAAGTACTGGCTCATCACGTTGACAAACGTGTCCCGGTGGAGCTGCTCGGCCACGAACCGCATGATCTGAAGTGACTCGTCAACGTAGCCCGGCATCACCAAGTGCCTGACAATCAAGCCCTCCTTGGCGAGCCCGTCGCCGGTAAGCCTGAGAGCACCGACCTGGCGTTGCATTTCCCGCAACCCGGCGCGGGCTGCCGCAGGATACGCGTCCGACTTGAGCAGCCGCCGGGCGGTGGCCGGTTCCCACACCTTAAAGTCGGCCAGGTAGATGTCGACCAGGCCGTCCATCATCGCCAGACTCTCGACCGAGTCGAACGACGACGTGTTGTACACGATCGGCACCGTCAGCCCCAGCCAGCGGGCCTTGACGATCGCCTTGCACACCACCGGCACCACGTGCTCCGGCGTCACAAAGTTGATGTTGTGCACCCGGCCCAGGTCCTGCAGCTTCACCATCCACTCGGCAATCTCGTCCGCAGTCAGCATCTCGCCGGCCGACGGCACCCGCGAGATCTCGTGGTTCTGGCAAAACACGCACCTCAGGTTGCACGACGCAAAAAAGATCGTGCCGGAGCCATTGAACCCCGTCAGGCACGGCTCCTCACCAAAATGCGGCGAGATCGTCGACACCGGCACCCGCTCTGCTCCCACCAGACAATAGCCCGTGGTCGAGTACCGGTCCACTCCGCAGTCGTGCGGACAAAGTCTGCAGTTGTGCAGGCTGGCTTCCGCTGCCTCCACCTTGCTGTCGAGAAACTTGGGCTGCTTGGTGGCATACCGGGGCATGTAGTCATCCAGCAAGTACTCTGGCGGGATCCGCACCCCGCGACGACCGGTACTATCGACCTGGCATTTCGATGATCTCAACACCGTCCTTCCCGTCTGTATTCTCCCTCCAGTTTGTACCGCCCTTACCGTCTGTATTCTCCCTGCCGTCAATACAGCCCCTATCATTCTCTCGTCGTCGTCGTCGTCGTCGTCGTCGTCTTCTTCTACGTTCACGTACGTCACTTCCTCCCCGGCGCCTGCTTATCGACGTCGGGGTATTGCCCAAACCCTACTCCCTTGATATCCGAGGTCTTAACACATATTGAACCTATTGATCTTGAACAATGAATAAGTTTATTAGTCCTAGCTAACATCAATCATCGCAACCAGTTAAGCTACACTTAGCACCGCGCGCACACACAATTCATCAGCTACAAATGCACTCACCAGGCGCGTCTCCCTTTGGCGGATACTTGCTGCCTGCCGGCTTAGCGCACGAACACCTACACCAGTCACCATCGCAGCTCCCATAATCAACAGTCGTGATTGTAAGACGAGAGGCTTACCATTCCGACTCGGGCACTGAATCCAGCACAGATGGGATGTGCAGGCCGCATCCGAACCACGTCTTGCCGGCTGTCAAACGCGCGACGGTTAGCCTCCCAGCTTCGTCGCAACTATCTGGCTGGCACATCACACTTACAGCACTTGGAGCACACTGAAGGTTTGCACATTTTGCATAAACGTGTTTTAGTTGAAGAATCGTAGCCTGTGGATTGACACGACGATGGATTGAGATAAAACTACGGTAAACGTGGACGGCGCGCTATGCGATAGATGAATCTATTTAACCCCCGACCGAGGTTCTTGTACTGCCAGCAACAGTCCGCAACACGTCTCCAACCAGGTACAAGCTCCCGCACACCACGACCGGCATCTGCCTCGATACCGCCTGGTCCAGCACTTGTTTGATATGGTACGACTCGGCTTTGTAGACATTTCCAGGTCCCAGGATCGCCGCTGCGGCCTGATTCAACGCCTCGGGAGCCTGTGCCGTGACCCACGGCATGCCTTCGACGGCACCGAACCTGCTGGCGTAGAACTTGTCGCCCGGGCGCAGCAGAATCGACATGATATCCGGCGGGTGCCGGTCTCCTGACAATGCCATCACCCAGCACACGCTTCCGTGGATGTGGCTATCAACGAACTCGCGAAGCGCACGAGCTGCTTGTGGGTTATGGGCCCCGTCGACCACGATCGAGTGTCCGCCGCCGGCCAGTTCGACCGTCTGCAATCTGCCTGGCCACTCAGTGGTTGCGATCCCGGCAGCCACCGAGTCCCCGGTGACACTCTCCGGCAGCGCATGCTTTCCTGCCATCACATCGAGCGCCCTGAGTGCGCACGCAAGGTTCATGTACTGATACTCGCCCCGCAGCGGCGTCCGGCTCAAGTCGATGTCGCCAAACCGGTCGGTAGCAAACCAAGCCCGCTGAGTGCCGTCGCCACCGGTCGTGACATGCACCTGGTCCGGCGTGACAATCTCAAGCTCAGCGCCGGTCAGATCCGCACACTCGCTCACGACCCGCAGCACGTCATCGTGATTCGACCCGTCGACCACGCACGGCACCTTGCGTCGCATGATGCCCGCCTTCTCGTACGCAATCGCCGCCAGCGAGTCGCCCAGCATCGACTGGTGATCAAGCCCGATCTTGGTAATCAGACTGCACCGCCGCCGAGCAGGGTACTCCACGTTGGTAGAGTCCTGTCGTCCACCCAATCCTACCTCGATACACGCTGCCTCGACGTGCTTGCGACTGAAAATCTCCATCGCGGTGCCGGTCAACACCTCGAACTCAGTAGCAGCCGCCGCTCCGCCAGCAGCAGCCACGGTTCTGACCAAGTTCCTGGCATCCTCAAACAACTCCCGCAAAACTGGTTTCCCGTCTATCTGGATGCAGTCCGTGATCTCCACCAGGTATGGCGACGTGAACCGGCCGGTCCGGACTGCCGACGCTTGCAGAATCGACGACAGGTACGCGCACACCGAACCTTTGCCATTCGTGCCGGCAACATGGAACACGGTATTTCCCAACGCACGCTCCGGGTGGTGAAGACCTTTAAGAATCAGCTCTATCCGCTCCAGTCCTAAATTTATTCCTCTCATATCCTGCCATACTTCAACTCTTCTTTTGTACTCAACCGTCACTAATCATCAATTTCCCATTTGTCTTCGCGCGGCTCAATTTTTTTTGGGACTTACCCGGGTTGAAAAAAAAAAAACTCCCAAGAAAATATTATTTGACTGGACAAGAGGAGCCAACAAGCCTTTAACATATTGAAGTTTTCTTAAGTGTTTGTACTGCCGTTTGTTTAAGAAATGTCGGCTGAAAACGAGGTGGTTACTCTTGAGAGTAAACTGGTCCGTATAAGGAGTCACAAGACTTCTGGCTTGACCCACCAGAAACAGGTATGCTATGGGGTTTGTCCGATTTACGTTTTACAATGGCCGGCTAACAATGGGGAAAAATATTAGCTATCAGTGATTTTGTCGGCGATTGAAGAAACATTACAAGAACAAAATGCAGATCTGACCGGGTCATCGTACGTGATTGCGTTACTATCGTTACTCAACCAAACTTTTGCCGGATCAGACATCACCTCCAACGCCGATTTGGCAGCGTCGGTGGTGTACCTGCTCGACATCTGCGTTCCCTACGCGTCCACGTCGCTGCTGATGTCCAAATTCACGGATATCCTCAAGCACCTGTACCCGGCCCTACTGGCTGATCGGGATGCGACGTCGTCCGCCGGTCTTGTCCGGTCGGCAATCGGATGCCTTGAGTCAGTGTTGACGGTGCAAGCGTCGTCGTCGTGGCTTGCGTCGGTGACCGAAGTCAGTCCCCGGCAAGGCATGTCGGCAATTTTAAGTCTGAGTCTGGACGAACGCCCCAAGGTCCGCAAACGTGCCCAGGAAGCAGTCACACATATCCTCAACAACCCACCAGCCGGGCCGTCTCGCTTGCATCCGGCGCTGAACATGTGCGCCGACACGGCGATCCGGTCGGTCCGTGACCTGTTTGCTGACTTCAACAAACGTCAAAACGCCAAAAGGGACAAACCGTCGTCGGATAATACCAGATCCGAGAAGAAAATCATTTTCACGTTGCAGCTGGTGCGGGCAGTCGCCAGCAACAGCCGCGGCTGGCCTATCACCAAAATTGAACTCTTGTGCGAGACGTTGTTTGCCATTTCCCGCTCCGCTGACGAGTATCTCATCATGGCTGCGCTGGAAGTTTTCCAGGCCGTATTTACCGGTCTTGCCGGTGACGACGATGACGAAGACGAAAAAATCGATAGTGCAAACTTTGCCAAGATCGTCGATTCCATCATGGATCTCCGCCCCGCCGTGACCGATTCGCAACTAAACCCGTCCTGGCTTGCGATTGTCGCTCAGTGCTTCTCAGCCTACAGCGACGTGGACGAGCCAAAAGCATTTGCCCGTCTGCCTGCCCTGTTCGCAACCATTTCCGAGTACATGCGAGCCGGCCTTCCCGCAAACGTGGTCGAGTCAGCTTCCCAGTGCTTGGTGGGGATTGCCACCACCTGTATCCCTCCCCAGCGGCTTACCAAGACACCGGTGGCCAAGTCAACCCACAAGGTCCTGTCGGAAATCACATCTACCACCATGTCGATGCTCAGCATGTCGTACCAATCGTCGCGGCAACAGGTGTTTGCGGTTCTGGTTGCCATGTTTGATGCGTTGGACTTTGTCGCTGACAAGTATCTGCTGGACGCAGTCGTCACGGTTGGTGCCCTCCGCACCGATGATTCATTCGAAGGCAGAGTCGAGGCTGATGCCGTCCTGGCAGCCGCGGTCCGGGCACTTGGCCCTGAAAAGATTCTGCAACTGTTGCCGCTTAATCTCGAGAAACCAAGGTCAGTATCATTAATCCGCTTTTATCTTCTCTTCATACTAATTGTAGTGCCAAAAATCCCGGCCGAGCGTTTCTATTGCCGATTCTACGTGACAACGTCAAACATGCCCATCTAGAGCACTACGTAACAGAAATGATCCCGCTGGGCGACCGACTATCTCAAAAGGTGCTCGAATCTGGTGACCAGGAGAAGACAGTGGAAGTCAAAATCTACGAGACCCTGGTGGAACAAATCTGGTCGCTGCTTCCCCGGTACTGCGATCTTCCTATCGATCTGCGGCACTCGTTCACGCAGAAATTCGCCGAGTTGCTGGCAAATGTGCTGTACCAGAAAGTCGAGCTGCGCCAGGTGGTATGTCGCTCGCTGCGAATTCTTGTCGACTCCAACAAGGCGTACGCTTCGGGAGAACTCGACGGCGCTGATCCGTTCCTGGAAGCCAAGCTTTCCAAACCGGACGCGATCAAGAATGTGGAATATCTGGCGTCGATGGCGTCCAAGTTTCTTGCCGTCTTGTTCAACGTGTTCAGCCAGACCACGACCGAGCATCGTCATTACGTTCTCGACACCATCACAGCGTTCCTGTCGATCACCGGGCCCGAAGATATAGTTGCCACGTTCCAAAAAGTCGTTGGTCTGTTGAGTCCGACGCTGTCGGCCCCGGTTTCGTCTAAGAAGCATGCCGGCGCCGGCGCCGGAAACACGTCAAACCAAAGCTACATCCCACCGATGAGTCACACCATGCTCGATATCACCGTGGCGATGATCACGTTCCTACCCGCAGACCTGTTTCCTGAGCTGAGCATGATCTTCATGACGTCGATCAAGCACTCGGACCCGCAGATTCAGAAACGCGGATACCGTATCATCACGCGCCTAGCGGAGACCGACGAAGGCAGAGAGTTCCTACTGGCGCACATGGACACGCTCGAGACCGTGATCCTGGCATCCGCCGGCGCCGTGACTCCTCCGTCCAGGGGTGCTCGCTTGGCTGCGTTGATTGACATCGTCAACGTGCTGCCGTCCGACGACCTGCACTTCATCCCGGCGATCCTGCCTGAGGCGGTGATCGGAACCAAGGAAGTGAACGAAAAGACCCGTGAGGCGGCGTATCAGTTGCTGGTGCAGATGGGCGACAAGATGGCAGGTGGCGGGTCGGTTGCGGTGTCGAAGGTATCCGGGATGGATCCCGATGCTGCTGACGTGGACGCGTCAATTGACGAGTACTTCACCATGGTTTCTGCCGGTTTGGCTGGTGCTGGCCCCCACATGATCAGCGCCACAGTGACAGCGCTGAGCAGGTTGCTGTATCAGTACAAGTCTATCCTGGACGAGTCGGTGATTCAAGAATTGGTGACCACGATCGACCTGTTTTTGACGTCCAAAAACCGCGAGATCGTGAAAGCAGCGCTGGGGTTCGTCAAGGTGATGGTCACGTCGCTACCCAAGCAGTTTGTCGAAGCACGACTGGCGACCCTGGTACCGAACTTGCTGGAATGGGCCCACGAGCATCATGCCCGGTTCAAACTCAAGGTCAAGCATTTGCTCGAGCGACTTGTCCGTCGATTCGGATACGAGCCGGTTGCGGCCGTGTTCCCTGAAACCGATATGAAGCTGCTGACGAACATTCGCAAGTCCAAAGACCGTGCTGACCGCAAGCGAGACGCCGCCGGTGACGACGACGATGGTGCTGCTACTGCTGCTTCTGGCAAACCCGGAAAGAAGAAATACTTGTCTGAGTTTGAAGAAGCGATTTACGGCTCGAGCAGCGAAGAAGACAACGACGACGATGATGATGCCGCTGCCGACGACGGGAAGAACGGCGGTAAAGAAGAACCGCAACGCGGTCGTAAGAAACAGCAAGCTGCAGAAGCGTACATTCTGAACGGAGCCAACGAGGACCCATTGGATCTGCTCGATCGCCGTTCTCTCGCCCGGATTTCATCTACCAAGCCTGTGTCTTCCAGCGGAAAGACCAGCAGTCGCCAGAGCAAGATTGCCACCGACTCGCGGGGTAGGATGTTGGTTGACGACGACGAGATCGGCAAGAAAGCAGTGTCGAGAGATGGTGACGTGGCCATGGCCTCCGACGACGACGACGACGCCAACGAGGACGGCGTCGATGACGAAGCCATGTTGCAAAAACTAGCCGCAAGAGCTGCGGAAGCCAATCCGATTAACGCCTACGTGGAGGCCATCAAGAACGGGCCCGTCAGAGGCCAACGGAACAAGTTGAAGTATAAGAAACGGTCTCGTGATGACAGCGGGGACGAGGGAGACGACGGAGCTGCTGATGCGAAGCCCAATAAGCCGATGTTCAACAAGGCCAAAAAGGTCAAAGGACGGCCAATGCAGCAGCCTCGTCGCAAAGCCAGATTTTAAACCTGTTTGTGTATACAGTCTATTTTTTTGTTTGAATATGTTACTGCATGGTACAATTTATTAGTGATTCTAAGTTAAAAACTACAGCTGGAAAAAAAATAAAATGTATGCAGCACGGTTACACCCAAACGTCCATTAGCCGACGGCCGTACGTAGCATTTAGGAATATGCCGCTGATCAAGAAAAAATAAGGAAGCATGATTTCAAAGTAAAAAAACTAAGAGACCGGACTTCCCCCCTCTTTCCCGAACGTGTTCTCTCTAAGATTCGTCGACCCAGGATTCTCGTCGCAAGAAGTAAGCATTGACTATACAAAATTCGATTCATAAACAAATCCACGAGTTAAGCTCTGCACACGCCCATCAAGACAAGAAGGACATCCGGTTTTTTACAACCGGAGACCAGCATCTAACCGGACATGCGACGAAATAGAGCCCAGTTTCGCAGATTCAGGCGAATCAATCAACTCCACTGATCGGTCGAGATGCAGACGTCTGATTCCCAGGCATAATTAAAACCAGCCGGGAACCGAGCCGTCCGGCCGAATCCATGATTCAAGAAAAGAAGAAAAAATACAATATGAGAAGAAGTTCGCGCCAGCTTCAAAATTCTTTTCAGTAGTTGGGAGCTGGATTTTTATTTTTTTACTGCCTCAGCCCTAAAGTAAATAGAATTGAAGGAGGGTAACCCGGTTTGTGGGAACAACGAGGCTCGAGGAAAGATGACGATGACGAAACGAGATGAAAACAAGACAAGATAGCATTGAACGATTGTCAGAGGCGGGCAAGAATGTCGGAACAAACTACACGTAAAGGCTATTCACAGCAACATGAACACAATCTGACACCAGTATCCCCGCCGTGGGTTCAGTTCTTCAAAACGTCGTATCCGAGCAAGTCGGCAGACGGCAGCGAGCTGAAGCCAACCACGTTCACACTCAGCACCGTGTCAGCAAGTACTCGACCAGGCAGCGACGGAAGGCCGTACTCGGTCTATTTTCCGCATGCTCGAACGTGCATGTTTCGCGGGTTTGCGTTCACGCCGAGCTCGGGCATCCTGATTGTCACCACCGACAAGCGCATGGCCAAGTTCACGCACTTGCGGGACAACCAGGGCACATTCGAGGCTTGTTTCTGGTTCGCGGAGAAGTCTCACCAGTTCCGGATATCCGGCACTGCTAAGCTGGTGTATGCATTAGCCTCAGGCTCGATTGCACTATATGACCCGCAAACCAACGAGGAATTGGCCGCCGATGACCGCCTGGTGGCTGAATACGAGTCGGCTTGGAACCAGCTATCCCCCGCCATGCAGCTCTCGTTTGCAAAGCCTGCTCCCGGAGCTGTTTTTGACGAAGAAAATTTTGCCGTGCTAGAGCAAGTCGAGAAGGCTACTGAAGCCGCCAAGGACGGGAGCCTCGACGAGCAATTGATCACCAGAGCCAAGGCCAATTTCGTTTTGGTGCTGCTCGGCCCGGAACTTGTTGACTTTGTCGACGTCACCGGTATTGGACAACGGATCGAATTTAACAGACATGGCGAGTATGAATGGGTGTTTAACGAAATTTGCCCTTAGTCGTCTGATCTTACACGCATTCTAATTTATGTATATATATATACACTAGTATTGTACACCTCTCCCCCTCCCAAAAAAAAGAAGAAAAAAACCCAAACTCCATGCAATCTACCATTATAGAAAGTAATCAGCAACCGGCTTCTTGGCAGGCATACCTTTCGCATCCTGTGGGGCTGCCTCAAACACTTTGTATGTCCTACTGAAGTCGTCGCCGATCTGAAGAATCGCTGCAACGTTACCGCACCGGTAGCAGTAATTGGGTGCCGACCATACCGTCACGATCTGGCCGTCAAACATCTCCTTGTATCCTTCCATCACCAGTTGATGGGCCCGAGCTATCAGAGATATGTTATTCTGATGATTGAACTCGTGAACCTGATCGCCTCCGAACAGGTATCCCGCGCCTCGCGGCGACACGCCCCAGCCGGCAATTTCCTCTGGATCGGACCACAGCAAGTCGCACATCGCGCCTTCATGTGGAACCTCTTGCTTCCGGTCGAGCATCCTGATCTGGTCAATTCGCTTTATTGACGGCGACAACCCACCATGCACGCAAAACACCCCGCCAGGCCCGCCAATCAAAGCGCCCAATGCCAGATAATCAAACACGTTGCAGCAGTACCGCCACACGTTCGCCGAGCCGTACTTGCGAATGCACTCGTCATAAAAGCCGTACACGGTGGTGATCTGACGTGACTCATGGTTCCCTCGGATCAGGGTTATTCTATCTGGGTATCTTACTTTCAAACATAGCAACAACAGAAACGATTCCAGCGAATAGAACCCCCGATCAACAAAATCACCTATCGTTAGCAATCATCATCCACTGCCCGCCCTCCGGTCAAAATTAAGATCATACCAAGAAACAAGTAATTCGTGTCTGGACATTGGTCTCCCTCTTCAAACAAAGTAATCAGATCGTGAAACTGGCCATGAATGTCTCCACAGATCTAACTTGTTAGTCCCGACAATTATCCCATCCATCCCCACTGTGGAAGGGAAAACATTGACATACCGTGACTGGTGTATCGACAATCTGCACGTTCCTCTCTTCAACCAACAGCTCCTGAGCCTTATAACAAAGCTCTCGTACTTCGTGTTCTGGTAGTGTCTTGCAGTCTCGAAGCTGCTCAATCGCTCTGTGATGAATGTTAATAATTTGCACATGCCCTCCTCTCCCAACGGGACCAGTTCTAGATATTCCATACCGATCGAGAACGCTGCTGCTCATTATTTGAAGGACCTGGAAGTCCGGTCTATATTTCTAATCCACGGCAGCCTGGGATGATCGCCTTCACGGGAGGACCTGATTGTTTGGTCGTTTTGCTCGAGTTGAAAGCGTTTAAATTCACGGACAGCTCTCGAGATGATTTCACGGACTCAGAAAATACAAGGTACGAATCCCTTCTGTATGTATGACACTGTACGATCTCGTCAGGATCGAATCCACTCAAGACGACGGACGTCGCAGTCAGTTCAAGAGACGATGTCCGGTCAGATGTTGTGCGGATAGACCAAAAATGGAAGCAGATTTTGACGATTGTCCCGATGTTGTGAGCTCAGCACCGACGCTGATAAGCCAATTCTTGTCGCAGCTCGGCACTTTAGTGAACGCGACCGGCGACGTGTCGCAACCGGAATTCGACAGTCTGATTGCGTGCATAGAGCCATTTCAAAACTCGCCGTTGCTTATTGATGGTATTCTTGAAGATACGGTTGCTACGATATGTCGTTCAAATTTACAAGCCCACAAGTCATGGCACACGAAGCTTATGTATACCCTCACGGCGATCCGAGGTCCCAAGGTGGTGTGCAAGTTCTTCCCCAACGACGTCGCTCTTTTGGAACGTATACTCGAGCGAGTCGACAATTGTGAGACGTGGGAAGACATGTACATGTATTTGCTATGGCTGTCGATGCTGGTGTTGACTCCGTTCAAGCTTGAGACTATATCCGTCGGCATCCACCATCGTCTCTACACCGCTATCTCAGCATCGCTATCGTCAGCTGGTCGCGACCGGGAAGCTGCTTGTCGAGCAATGGCACATTTTATCTCAAGAACAGATATGCTGAATGTATACCTGCCCACGTTCACCGGTCTCTCGAGTAGAGATGTAGACAGTTTCAAGGCGATGGGCATCCTGTCTACACTGGCACAGTTGTTTAACTTATGCTCGTCCGCAGAGTTAGGACCACATCTCAAGTCAATCATTCAAGCTGCCGAAAATTTGCAGTCTGTTCAAGCCCCTGGTAGCCAGTCACGCAAACTTCGCTGCAAAGTCAAATACCGAGCTGCCCTATGTGCACTCTCGCTGTCGACAAATGAGGTCCCAGTGGAAGTAGAAGACTGCTTGGGCGAGCTTATGTCCCGTACTCTGTGTGACTCTGATACCATGGTGCGGTACTCTGCTTCTAAAGCGTTTGGGCATGTGCTCAAGGCTATGGCACCTATCGATGATGGCAGCTTTGTGACCGAAGTGCTGGACAATCTGTTCGCCACCCAGTTTGCTTCCGATAGAGATAGCAATAAATGGCACGGTGGTCTGCTAGCTGTTGCTGAAGCTCTGCGAAGGCATGGGTTTCCTGTTCTGAAGTACTCGGCGAAGCTCTCATCGGTGTTAATCTCGGGCTTGGTATTCGAGGTGCGCACCGCTACTCGTGCCATGGGAAGCAATGTGCGTGATGCTGCATGCTACGTGGCATGGTCACTGTTCAGGCACTATCCAGATCTATGTGCAGATGCTGTCACTTTGTCGGCTGTACGATCTGCACTGGGCAACCTTGTTCTCGTGAGCTGCTTCGATAGAGATATCAACAACCGCCGTGCCGCATCAGCAGCGATCCAGGAATGTGTTGGTCGGCACCCGGATTCAGTCGGTCACCTGGAAATGGGTATAAACCTGGTGCAAGCGGTTGAGTTTTTCAGTGTCGGTAGTCGTGCGAACGCGTTTCTCGTCGTAGCGCCCACCGTACACCGTCTCGGTGTTGCTCCAGACATGATTCAGCATCTTTTAGACCGCGTCATCACAAGCTGGGACACCGACATGCGCAAGCTGGGATCGCAATCGTTGGCAATTCTGGTCAAGAACGATGACAAGGTGGATGAGATTGTTGACACATTGCTGGATATGGTCGATCGCACCGCCGAAGGAAAGACCACGACTGATCTCCACGGCGCTCTTTATGCGCTTGGAGAAGTGCTTGATCAAGCCAAGTCGTTGTCGGATGTACAGCAAACTCGAGTTCGGGAGATTTTTGCAAATGTCAAATTCTCAGCTCATTATGCTACATTGCTCTCCGAGGCTGGTCTTCAGGTTATCAAACCGGCGATCGGTCTTGTCGGTGTCAAGACTAAAGACGATATGCCTCAGTCATATACAGATATTATCTACGATGTGTTGTCCCGTACCGGTGACGAGCCGTCAGTCGCGTACCTGCATTCAGCAGCGTGCCTCGCTGTATCACGGTTTCCTGAAGCTCTTGTCGACTACAAGCTATGGATCGCGAACGCACATGCCGACACCGGCCATCCGGGCTTTCTTCTCGCTCTGGGCTCGATCAGGCCGCGGCCTAATGAGGAAGTCGTAGATACGTTGTGCGACATTGTACTGTCTACCTTGCGCAAGCACGACGTGTCCATACGAATTGCCGCGTTGACGGCTCTGGGTACCATTCTCGACGACACCGACGTGCGGTGCGAAGGCGTGGGGCGGGCGATTTTAGCTGGCTTGCAGGACTACACTAACATGCCGCCTCGGGGCGATATCGGTTCCCATTGTCGGCAAATAGCCATCAAGATTGCCGCCGACCATCCCTCGGTTGTAGTTGACGGGCCGGTCTGCGTTGACACTCTTGCCGCTCTGGTGCGATTGTCGCTGGAGAAGATGGACAAGATTCGGTTCGAGGCATTTGCAGGACTGAAAGCGCTTCTGGGCTGCTCAAGTACTTTAGACAAGTCGCTCGCGGAAGTCTACCTTGATGCATCGCTTGTTATGAAAGATACAGAAGCATACTATATACGGCTTCTTGCACTTACCCAACATTCGACCAAGATGTATGCCCAGGCGGCAATTCGTGGACTTGTGTCGTGTCTTGGCGGCTCTGGTGGTGCAAACGAAAGCATAATCCGTGCATCCCGTGCCGCGATTTCAAAGTTTAATGAGCATAATGACAGTCGCCACCAGCTTCTGTTAGAGCGTTCTGTCGAAATGCTTGTGGACAAGACTGAAGTGTCGGCTACAGACCCGTTTGCACCTCCGCGCAGAGACTACGAGCTCGCAGAGCTGGTCACTCTTTTGTTGGACAAGCTCACCGGGCCGAGACGAACGGTGGTGCCCGCGACCGAAGTTGCGATGTACAACAAGACGGTGAAACTATATTTGATGGCATCCAAAGCGGGCAATCTTATTCGACTCACTGCAGCTACCGATCTGTTCGCCCGACTGGCGGTATCGTCCATCCCTCGAGTTCAGAAAGCCTCGCTGCTAAAACTAACGAGTTTTCTCAAATCTGACTTTCTCAAGGTTCGTCCAGATCGAACCACGGCTGTTCTTTCGCAATTGAATCCTAACATTTTTTCTAGGCTCGACTGGCTGCGTCTGAAGCATTGTACCTGTTAGCGTCTGAAACTGGTTGCGATGAGGCTGAGGAATTGATCTCGTCGGTTGAATGGGAAGATGCCTCAGCCGAGGCAGACACAGCTGCCACGATCGACGGCATTGTTAACCAACTAGCAAAAGTTTTAGTAAAGTGATCCTACTAAAGTCAGATATCCAATTAATGTATTATATAAACCACCATGTACAAACAAACGCGTGACAGATAAAGTTTAAACCAGACCGATGCAAGAATTAGTAATTAGTACTTCCGCCAACTCATGTCCGATTTTCGTCTGGAATGAAATTTGTCTCGCCAAGTTGACCGGTACTTGACTCGATCTTGCCCTGGTTTAGCCTTTGGTCAAGTGCTTTTAACGCCAGCGCTCGCCTCCGTTCGGCTTCGGCTCGGACACTGCCCGGCAATGGTGCGACAAACCGTTGCCGTATTTGACCGTTGCGTAAGTTTGAAGCTTCAACATCTTCTTGAGAAAAAGGTGAGCAAACTCGCAAACGCACCAGTGCATCAAACGTCTTGGTCGAAACCGCGGATATTATCGGTGCCAGCGCATCTGGGAAGAAATTAGCGAGCGAGAATGTGTCTGACGCATCTCCGCGAGTGATGTTTGCATTCGAAGTGATTTTGGCTGCATTAGGTCCCGTCTGAGAGCCGACCGGGGCCGGCAAGATCGACGAAGCGTAGAACTCGGCAGAGGAGGTCATTGGAGCTACTCGGTAAAACCGCAGGTAGATCCACGATGTGAAGAATCCGGCCCAGGTGAACAGTGCATTTGTGGTAGCACCCACTAGACCTAATAATGTGTTGATGAGTAGGAAGAGTGCTGGAAAGTGCTTGACTCTGATTTTGATTAGACCTCTGAACAGTACGACCGTGTGTTCCGGCACTAATTGTTTGAATGCCACCAGGAAGCCTGCCTGTAACGCCACACTGCCGCAAATTGGAGTAAATCTAGAGTTGTTAGAGCACATGCATCAGCCTTAGGAATTATTAGCAGTTACGCACGCGTATATAGGATTTAAAGTGATGAGGAACATCACGTAGTAGAACGCCCATGTGAACGCATTTGGGATCACCGACAAGATCAGCATGAACTTGGCCAGTTCGGCTGCACCCCAGATGCGCTCACAGTACCGAGCAGCATAGTATAACGTTGCCAGCGTGATCATGAGTGCAAATACATTCGACTCAATGAACGTCGATGTGACCAATGTCCATGGTGAGAAGATTGACTGGGCCGGCACGATGGTCAAATACGGCACCACAATCCTCGAAAGATCCACGTCTGGTGTGTTCTCGGCATTATCTGGGTCCACATTCTTCTTGGCGGTTACCAGCGCATAGTATGTCGAGTACCTCACCACAGCGACCGCAATGGATCCCAGAACGGAGATTGCGAGGGTTGCTCTGGTGAGCACCGGCAGGTTGACGCGTAACATTCGTAGCGTCAAACTTCGAGCAAAAATCAATAGAATCGGGGCCTACTGTATCGCAGACTGCCCAACTAAGATCTGCGCGCCCTGCTTTTGCGATTGCTGTATCTTGATCCTTGTCCTGGGCGTACCGATGGGCTTCTGTGTGCTCAACGGATTGCGACGTTGGCTGTCATTGTCGCGGTCCGTGTTCGTCGACGTTTACGTCCACCGCCGGGTGAAATCAGGCTTAGGGCTGTGCTCTCGCTTTGAAGCGTGGGACCGAATCTGGTTGACCAGCCAACACAAACCGAAAACACATTCAATTATTCATCACCAGCAGGCAGGATTCGAGACCAGGGATTTAAGGCAATTTTCATTGAGAGAACACGAAGAAGTTGGAACTTGGGTGCCTGGCTTGGATTGAAGCAAAGGATTTTGACTGACTGAGAGCAGAACGACAATGTCGTCGTTCAGTTCGTCCCAGCTGAATTATCTCATCTGGAGATACCTTCAAGAGTCCGGACTAAAGTCGTCGGCATATGCGTTTCAAGACGAGACGGCGGCTCATGCGCTCGATTCGTCCTACGGGTCAAGCACGCCGGTCGGAATGCTCGTGGGCGTCATTCAGAAAGGGCTTCAGTATATGGAGATCGAGGCTCTGCTCAATCCGGATGGAACTCGGAAGCTCGAAACTGGACCATTCACCTTGTATGAGATACCGTCGATTCCGGCTTCAGCAGTAGCAGAGGTAAATCAGAAAAGGGGGCCTATACCTCAACCCAACCTAGATCTTCCGTCACCTGCGCCGGAATTGGTTTCGTCTGCAAGTAAGGACACTGCTATGCCAGATGCAGCTCCGATCGAGACAAAAGACCTTCCGGCAGCGGTTCCACAGGAAAAACAGGACCAGGAAATGATACCGGAGCATGCACCAAAACAGCAGCAGCAAGAGCAAGAGCCGAAACAAGAAAGCAATCAAGGTCGAGAACCATCAATTCCACCCACAGCAGACCAAAACGAGCCGTCAACAGAGGACAACAAGCGAAAGAAAGTCCACCACAGCAAGAGCCAAAGCATGGCTGCAATACCTATTGGACACATTAATACAGAAACAGCAAGCGCACCAGTCTTCAAGCCAAATAGGCAAATAATATCACTATCTACGCCTGCGCCTGCTGTCGAAGCTGTGTGGAACGCTGCTGGGACATACGCCGCGATTGCTACTGCGTCAGCTGGCGTTGGTGTCTACTCATTAGCTTCTTCCGATTCAAGAGAAGCACAACTATCAGTGAGCCTGAATGTGCTACCGGTGCCATCAGACGGCGAAGATGTGGTGTCGTGCCTGACTCTTTGGGATCACGGGTCGGATCTGTACCTCATCTGTGGCACATATGCTGGCAAGATATTTGTGTATCAGCTGTTCATGAACTCCAAGTCGCCGTATTCGACTCTGCAAGCCAAAATGGCGTCTGCTCATGAAGCACCAATAATGGCTACCGAAGCCGCTGTTATAAATAGCAAGCTTGTGCTTGTCGCTATCGACTGTCTCCGGTGGGCGGCTACTTGGGATTTTCTGTCGGGGACAGCTTTGAGCACGCTTAGTACACCTCATAGTACATCGACTACGAGCGACGGCAGTGCTACACTCTTGCTCAAGGATACCACGTCTGACATCAAAATTCTGAAGAATCGAAACTGGGTTGCAGTCACCAGTGCGGAAGGGTTCGTGGATGTATACGATTTAACTCAGCGGGATCGAGTGCAAGAACCGTTGTTCAGGCTAGGTGGGCACTCAAAAGTGGCAAACATTCTTGCCTATGTTTCGCAATCAGATTCGATGCCAAGTGCAAATGACATTATCATATCGGGATCAGACGACCATACGATTCAGCTGTGGGACCTAACATCTCGAACCAGTCGGAAGAAGTTGATTGGGCATAATAGTGGCGTGATTGAACTAAAAGTTGCCGTGATGACAGATGGAAGACGGATCTTGGTGTCTGGCGATGTGTCTGGGAGACTTCGGGTTTGGGATCTGGACACGGGTGCCAATCTCCGAGTAATCGACTATAGCGCGCCAATATTTTCATTCGACGTTGCGACTGCTGATGGTCAGAAAGCCATAATTACCGGATCCAAGGACGGACTGCTAAATCAATGGACCATAACCGGGTCTGAAACAACCCCGGTACGGTCAATCGTTCAGGAAGACATAGGTGGAATCACTGGCATCATAGCAGGTTCACCGGACCACAAACGGATTGTTGTTGCTGGTCGGGGACGAAGCTATGTCATTTATAATGGTTAAAGACGATTTAATTGTGATTACTGGTTCAAGCTTTGCTCGGGGTCTATGTGGTTATGTTTTTTTAGAAGGTCCGTTTCTATAGTAGTTTTCCAGTTTTGTATTATTTAGGGGCGGGTTGAACATTTTGTAATATATTATATACTTATTATCGATTGTAATTTATTGTCCCAGAAGTATTCAAAATTTTATCTAAAAGTCCCTGTGTTGTGTTGACTGAATCGCACTGATTTGAAATTGAACCTCTCTACCCAAACTCCGGACGACCCTTGTCCTTGAGTCCGTTTTATCTCCACGCGAACAACAAAAAAAAAATTGAGTGCCGTCCGCGATGCGTCGTGGATTGATTTCATTTAGCCGCGAACAGGTCAACCAAAAAATTGGCGATTACATCAAAGACGAACAGAAACGTCATTATAGTTGATAGGGCTTAGAGCACAATGTCACCTCCTGCATCCGGTAAAGATAAGTCCAACTCGGGTACTGCTCGTGTTCTGGGATCAGGTAAGATAGTCATGATTATACCCAAGATGGTCGTCTCTGAGCAAAGTGGTTTTAACGATTTAGCTACGGCCGGTATTGCTGAGCTTGCCGTATTCCATCCGGTATGGTTTTTTTATAACGGAGGATGGTCATTTGGTTTGACATGTTAACGGCCGCTAGGTCGATACGACTGCGAAGCGCTTAATGAGCAACTCCACTAGGGTATGTTGGCTGCTGATAAAAACGGGCAGCAATGGCAGGCTGACTCTAGTTTAAAGGTCACGTCGCTATCACAGCTTAACAGTGTTGTATTCAGAAACGCTGCCCATGATTCTTTTGGAAAGAAAATGATGTCGCTGTTTCCTGGCCTTGGTTATGCTGCCGGATACAAGGTACGTGGGGCCTGAATTCACGTGGGGATGAGGAACGTGGGGATGGGAGTTTGAGTGGACAAAGCTAATGGCTGGTTTCAGATTCTTCAAAGAGTGTACAAGTACGGTGGACAGCCGTTCGTGAACGATATTATTGGCACGAGATACGGCGATGACTTCGAGGCCGCGTTCGGAAAGAAGACCGGCAAGGCAATGATGTCGGCCACGTCAGGATCATTGGTTGGCATTGGCGAAATCGTGTTACTGCCGCTAGACGTGCTCAAGATCAAGCGACAGACCAACCCGGAGGCGTTCAAGGGTCGTGGATTCGCTAAAATCCTTGCTGACGAAGGATTTGGATTGTATCGTGGATGGCAGTGGACCGCTGCTCGCAACGCTCCCGGCTCATTTGCTGTAGGTTGGCGCTTATCGATGGTATATACCGTGTGTACTGATAGAGGTAGTTATTCGGTGGTAATGCGTTTGCGAAGGAGTACATTTTCGGCCTCACAGACTACGGTTCAGCAACCTGGAGCCAAAACTTTGTGGCTTCCATCTTCGGTGCTTCGGCGTCGTTGATTGTTTCAGCACCACTTGACGTCATCAAGACCAGAATTCAGAACCGCAATTTTGACAACCCAGAGTCGGGATTCACCATTCTCAAGAACATGGCCAAGAACGAAGGTGGGTTTTTTAGTTTACACACCGGTGTTGACTGTTGAATGGGGGGAACTAATAACGTAATCTAGGATTCGGCTCATTTTTCAAGGGTCTTGTTCCTAAGCTATTGACCACCGGACCTAAGCTTGTGTTTTCGTTTGCACTCGCTCAGACGTAAGCTTCTTTTTTTTCTTTTGAAAAGTAAAGGAGGCGTTGCTAACATTTTCAGGCTTATTCCGTGGTTCGACAGCGTTGTTCCCAAATAATTACGAAAGCCGGGGTCGAGGATCGCAGAATCAGTACGGGGAGAGTTTGGAATCGTAGATTGTACATATAGACCAGCTCGCGTTGGAACCTTCTCCTTATATAAACATATGTATGATGTGTGTGTTTGCGTGATTTAATATATGCCTCGAATATAGCATGCTCGCCGAGAATTGACTTGACTATCCTAACATTAGGCCTGATGCCTCCAGGTGTACGGTCCCTCGTAAGAGCGAGAGACAATGCAGCACAGCAGCAAAACTAACTATACGAAGAAGCTTCCGACGACACTATTGACGCTGCAAATTAAGCCCGCAGCGCCTCATTTAAGGCATCCTTGGCGTTATGCCGGAGCCAGTGACGCCTCTTGAATGCTCTCATGCCGCACATCTTTTCCTCGCCCATTTTGCGTTGGTTGGGTCGTGCGTGTCGTGTCGCGCCGTGTCGCATCTCACTTGGGTTCCCCAGCAGAAAATCGCGGCTATTCATGGTCCATCCCGGTTATGCTAGACCGCCTTTCATGGCCTTCCTTTCTTTAAATAGCCCTCGAAAGTAATAGTTTTTTTTTTTTTCCTCTGATGACTGAATTGCAGGATACGTCGAGCAGTTATTGACATTCTGTGTATCACCTCGGATCAGACGCTTCATCTTGTCAAACCCGATCCTGCCGCAGGTCACATCTATCTCCGATAGCTTGATCCTAGTCGTGCTTCTGTTTGTTACAGTTCACGATGGGTCTTCAGCAGCTTCCAATGAGTTCTAACTCGTCGGCGCTTCTGTCAAGGCCTCCAGCTTTGATTTTCAAACTGCCTGTCGGTCTTGATCTGCCTCAAGGTCCTCCTGGTAAGTACCCGCCTGTCAGGTTTGCGCAGGACACGATTCCGGTGGATGATGCGCTTAAGCCTACCCACCGACCCGAAACGATTCCGCAGCCAATGATCTCCTAGCTGAATCATTGTCATGTCGTGGGAGCTGTCCTCTAACGCTTTGGGTCTAGAGGGATCGTTGTTTGCGTCTTCGTTCAATTTCCTGATGGACGTCAGAGTGCCTGTGACGATTGCAACTGTGTACGCAACAATGGTGCACATACTGAACAAGTCCCGCGGTCCGGGAGCGTCGCCAGCCCGGTTCGCTCGTACAAAGTTGTTCCATTTCTTGGTGATTGCGCACAACCTGTTTCTGTGCGTTTATTCGGCATGGACCTGTATTGGCATGACCTCGTCTATCGTCCGAACCGTGATCCGAACCGCCAACATGTATGAAGTGGGCTCAAACAGTTTCTGGCATGGCATGTGCGCCCTCAACAGCGGCATTTGGTCAAACGGGCTGTCCTACTACGGCTTCCTGTTTTACCTTAGCAAGTTTTATGAAGTTTTTGACACGTTTATTATTCTCGCCAAAGGCAAGCGCTCGTCGTTGTTGCAGACCTACCACCACTCCGGCGCCATGATGTCGATGTGGGCCGGCATTCGGTTTGCGTCGCCGCCAATTTGGATCTTTGTGGTGTTCAACTCTTTGATTCACACGCTGATGTATTTTTACTACACCCTCTCTGGTCTCAAGATCCGAGTACCCAAGGCAGTCAAGCAGGCGCTCACCACTGCCCAGATCTGCCAGTTCGTGTTCGGTGGATCACTTGCGTTTGCCCACTTCTTTGTCTATTACTTTGACCCTTTGCAGGGAAGGTATACTCCATGCCTGGCAGACCCGGGTCAGGCATTTGCGGCTGGATTTGTGATTTTGTACCTTGCTCCTCTTACCTATCTGTTTGTCAGTTTCTTCATTGATTCGTATGTTGGTCAGAAGCCGCCGTCGATCGAGACCATCAAAGCCTGTTTAGTGGAAAAAGAGCCAGCTTCTAGGCCTGTCAAAGGCTGATTATCCCTAGCAGGCAGTCGAATTTTTTTAAGGGCGTTGTTTTGGGTTACCCTTTTACGTATTTATATGCTTGATGATGGTTGAAAATGGTTGGATGCATGTATGGGGTCCTCTGGTTACCACAGCACGCTTTAATCTATGTTGTAAACTCTTATGTGTTATGATTACAATCTTGCTCTGTAGCCACGAGATATCCTGTATGCTTCCGTAC
Source organism: Myxozyma nipponensis (assembly GCA_030580395.1). Taxonomy (NCBI): domain Eukaryota; kingdom Fungi; phylum Ascomycota; class Lipomycetes; order Lipomycetales; family Lipomycetaceae; genus Myxozyma; species Myxozyma nipponensis. The sequence continues at coordinate 22,950 of JAKTSU010000011.1, forward strand.
ATCGCAGGCTGATTTTCTCATCCTCGGCTTGCCGTGCCGGTGTTCCACGTCGACGACGTACGGACGACGAACGGACGAAGCATGTTAAAGAATGTCGCCTCGGGGATTACTGAGCCGCACGTTGGGTGGGAGTTCGAACCCCGTACGCTCCGGCGGATCCCGTAGCAACAGTTACGGTGCTGTGCTTATCGGCAAAACCTGTAGCGTGTCTCTCTGGCTCTACGCAAGACGGAGCCTCGGTCCGGCTCGACACTGGGCATGCCTTGCAGCCAAACCCGACCGCTCATTTCTCCATGCGTAGAGATCGTAAAACGAGCGGGTGCTGCTGCTCAACTTAACCCACCAGAGCCTCCTACTGCCCCCCAACAGAAAAATGTCGCCGGAGCCGCCGCGGACCGGAAGGCTTTCGACGCCCAGCGGTCTTGATATCCGTCTCGGTCACTTTAGGGAGGATCTTCACTCAAGATGATGATGGTGGCAGCACCATCACACCGTGAGCTTTGGCAGCAAAGGTGGGCCGCCGCCGGATGGTGGGTGGGTGGATCAAGGCGTCTTCTTGAGCGCTGCCTGTTCATTACGGAGCCAGAAGAGGCCAGCTAAACCAACATATCGCGTAATTGCGACTCGTCGATGGGCTCTGGGAGTAGCATTCGGTTACGGTTGATACCACAATCCACCGGACTGTGCGCGTCTACGTATTGGTCCTTTAATGGACTCCGACCGTCTAATCAGTAGAAGCCTGTATGTAAATCGACGGCATCCAGTGAGTCGTGCTCCGTCTCTACCCGTTGCTATTCCATTTATACGCTCAGTACGTGTAAAGGTTTTGGGTAAGGGTTGTTTCAAGGAATGCTGGTAGTACAAACCCCGTCATGATCTTAGCTAGTCGATCTGGCAATAAATTATCGATCCTCGAAGCTCGCTGCTCTCATTGATCTCAAGACTTTACCTCAATCAGCCGGATTCAATCATCATCCTTTCACTGTACATACCTGTTTCTCTTTTTTGTCAATATACTCTTTTTGATCAGAGATTCGTAGGTGTTCAGTTTGTGTTATAGAAAAAGCAACAGCGGCATAGCACACAGTATAGGCTTTGCTTTTGCTGCCGGCTGCTACGACTCGCTTGTATTTAGTGATCTGGAATCTCTGTCCCGACCAAAAGCATATCATGCATAGCAATGCTGTCAAAGGATGAGCAAGAAGCGATTCGGCAAGATTACATCTTGTCGCTCGAGGAACTCACGTTCAATTCTCGGCCCATTATCACCAACCTCACGGTGATTGCTCAGGAAAACGTGCAGGCGGCGGATGTGATCACTAAAGCTATCGAAGAACACATTGGAAAAGTAAGTTTTTTTTTTGCCAAATTCTGTCTCTGGTTCCGGCCGGTTTAGTCGATACCCGTGTTATGATACCTCCCTCCTTTGAATAGCGTGTTTAGCCATTGTTATTGTATGTAAGCCATGTAGTAGTAGAAGCTAGCCGATCAGTCCAGAAATCCTAGTCGATTCACTCTCTACCGTGTGCTATAGCAATCTAGTTTGATGGTGCCTATGTATATTAGACTAATAATTATGGTTAATGTACAAAGACAGAATTCGCCGTTACTAATACCCATATAACCGATCTGATAGTCCACCTTGAGACGATGCTAACCATCCAGTGTCCTCCAGCAGTCAAGCTGCCTGCGCTCTATCTTCTCGATTCGATTTGCAAGACAGTTGGCAGCCCGTATACGCTCTACTTCGGTCGAAACCTCTACAAAACTTTCACGGACGCGTATACACTCGTAAACGAGTCTGTGCGTCGCAAACTGCATGAATTATTCCAGACATGGAAACTCCCACTTCCATCAGGCCAGAGCCTTTTCAGTCTCGAACCGATCAAACGGATCGACATGTTTCTCCAGAAGACGGCTGCCGTCTATCCACCTTTGCCTGTTCCCGAAAGACGGTTCTCGCCTAGCGCCCACCTGCAGCAACAGCAGCAGCAGCGGCCAGCGTATGCCAGACCACCGCCGCCACCACAGCAATCCTATCCGGCTCCGGCATATGGTGATCGTGCTCCGGGACGTCAGCCTAGTGACGATGCGGATGATTACGTGCCTACGTATGACGACAGTGATGATCAAGTACCTAAGCCCTCGTCATCGGGTGTCATCGAAGGTGGCAATGGCTCGTCAGTTTTGACCGCCAGCGGACTGAGCTCAGAAATTACTCAACTTATCGATACCATTTCTCGCAAAGTGCATACCGATCCAAGCAATCATGATCTCCAAGACCAGATCGATGCGCTAACCCAATTGAACTCAATCCTACTCACGTCCCAACTACCGAGCTCTCAACTAGCCGCTATCAAGGACCGGCTTGACATCATTCGAATAGAAAACGGCGTGATGGATTCTACCGTCCGAACCAACAAACGAAAAGCTGGCGAAGATGCTCCATCAGCTGTCACCAGCCCGGCTCCAAAGCGAGCATGGAACGATCAGTCTTTGAACGATATTGCCGCGACCGTATCTTCATGGACGCCACCATTACAGACGCAGACAACCTCACTGTTCCCGCCTGGTCCGCAAGCAGTTCCTGCGCCTGACGGCCAGTCCGACCTGTTGTCATCCGTCGTCCAGGCTCTCGGGTTGGTCAACAACACGCCACAACCGGCTCCAGCTTACAATCAACCCCCGTCGCAGCCTGGAATGATTTCATCGGTTGACTCGGCATCCCTCATTGCATCGCTAGTTTCCGCAGGATTGATCTCGAGCAGCACAGGATCTGAAGCTGCGAATGCGCTCAACATCCTCCCTCAGCCTCAGAATCCCACGATGGCCGCCGTGGCGGTTCTTCTCGATAGCACCGCCAACAAAAGAATACAGTCTTCCGATGTCGAGCTGAGCAATAAGTTCTTGCAAACCCCTCGCCAGGACCTGGTGTACCTTCTGTACGACGCGCTGCCACTGCAATGCGGAACTTGCGGCAGGCGGTTTGCCGACAACGACCGAGACAGAAAATTCCGCGATGCCCATTTGGATTGGCATTACAGAGTAAACGCGCGGCTGCGGGATGTTAGCCGTGGCCAGTCTCGGAGCTGGTATCTGGACGAGGTGGCGTGGATTCAGTCTACTGATCTTGACGCTGTCAACCTCGGTGCTGGCCGAGGCGATGACGAAGCAAACCCAGGGTCTGGCAATGGCAATGGCGAGGCTGCCGATAATGGCGGCGACGGCGGTAGCTCGTCCATGTCTAAAAAGAAAAAGCCTGACGTATCAAACAGATACATCCCCGTGGACTCCGCCGGCGACTTGTCCGCCGGCTGTCCTATTTGTAAAGATAGCTTCAAAAGCGAGTGGCATAACGGCACTGAAGAATGGGTGTATATGAACGCGGAACGTGCCAGTAGTGGTATTGTCTGTCATGCCACCTGTCTACAAGATACTGGCGGTATTATATATTAAATGGCATTAAATATTACTACTTTTACTCTTACTCCGCAGTCCATGTCAATCAAACACATGTAGTCGTCCCCGATCTTGGGGCGTCGTCGTCGCTCGTTGCAATCTCCCCGTTGTCGACATCCCCCTTTGCCCCACTAGTGCCAACTCTGAGAAACAACGCACACACGATCCCCACGCCAGCGACCGCGGTAGCAAACCAATATGCATTCCTGTACCCATAATGCAAGACCTCTGGAGGCTGATTTGAGATATCGTTCCCAATTTTGGCCGTCACGATCGCGGTCGAGGAAGCAATTCCGATCGAGGCGGAAAGCTGGGTCATGACGTTGAAAATGCCCGCTGCGGTCGACTTGTATTGCGGCGGCACGGCCTTGAGCGAGTACTGGTTGGTGACATTGAACGCCAAATCGGCTCCGACCACGGCCAATATCAGAGCCGGGAACGTCATGGCCCAGTAGGTGATGTGTAGCGGTTGCAGCGCCCACAGCAAAGCCGCCACAAAGAATCCGCACATGCTGACGACCATTAGAATGCGTCCGGGAATGCGGTGCATGTTATAAGCAGCAAACACGTTCACGAGCATCCCCGAGATCGCCTGCGGAGTTAACGCAGCTGTGGTGTGGATTGGGCTATATTGTCTGATGTTCTGGAAATAGAGCGAACTGAAGTAAGACAGCACGCCTTGAAAATCCAGCCATCCACACACGACACAGACCATGCACAGCGCGAACCCCGGGTATCGCCAAATGAACAAGGGCATTAATGGGTCCTTGTAAAAATGCTCCCAGACCACAAACAAGCACAGAATCACTACGCCGACAACCAGAAGCGCGATGATGTATGGTGTCCTCCACCCTTGTTCGGCTCCTCCGGACTGGGCGAGGGCAAATACCAGCACCGTCAACCCAGAAATTGACAAAAACGCTCCCACGTAGTCCAAACTTTTGAGCATTACCAAAGACGTTCTCCAGTCGCGCTTGGTGGCTACGAGTTCTTTGCCGTGCGCTAAGGCGTACTCGTTTGCAATCGCGAAGCCCACTTCATCAGACGGGACCACAAAATAGAGCACCACGACCAGTGCGCCGTACAATATGGCCAAAAAATATAAGATTGCCTTCCAGCTAATGAACTGGGTGCATATGCCGGAAATGAGAAACCCGGCCAGCACACCGATGGGCATGCCTGCGGCATAAGTAGCAATACACTTGTTTTTCCGCTGGCCCACCGGGTACAGCACGCCGATGATGCCAATCGCAGCAGGTGGAGCAGTGGCTCCTGCCAGTGCCTGCACTCCTCTAATCACGTCAAACGCGATATGCGACTTCATAAAGCCCTGGATGAGCGACATCAACGCGTACCACGCGAACGATATCAACACCACTCGCTTGCGACCAACCACGTCTGCAACTCGGGACATGAGAAGCACGAACGAGGCCGCCACCAGCGAGTATGACGTGATGGTCCACGATAACTGTGAGCCTTCGATTGCAAAATACTCGCCAATGCGAGGCAAGGCCAACGTCAGTGCTCCCTGGTTGGCGGAGTTCATGGCCGGAGCGAACGTAAGAGCCAGGATGCACGTCACTTCGTGCAAAGTCGAGCGAAACACCGCCGGTCGAGCTTCTGGGTTTCGCACTGCCGGTGATTCGGCCTCCGTGCCTTCTCTTGCCTGGCCTTCGCCCAATTGCACGCCGTAGCTATCGTCCAGTTTCTCCTGCTGACCTGACATGCCTGGTTTACTATCGGTTTGACTTACTTCCGAGCTCTGAGTTCGATAGCGGCGGCAACTGGCAAATATCAGTTGTTTCACGGGAAGCTGAGCCTGATGGTTATCGGCCGACCGACATCTCTGTTCTCGTTTTTTTTCTCTTCTTCTTGAACCCTCTACTCTTGTCTTAACTAGCAAAAGAAAAAAAAGAGAAAAACACTGACCTCCATGATCAGTCAGTCCGCCACCACAATAGCGTTACAGTCGACCCTAGTAGCGTGCTTGCTGTGTTCGGCCGCGTAATGGTGCGGAACCAAACATGCTTATTGCCCCCTCAGGCGCTCCATGCTTGTCTCACAACAATTCCGGGGGCGCGGAACTTCGTCGCCAAGTTAGATTAGGGGTTTCGCCGGGCTTTTATTGCTGTGCACTATCAACTACATGGCTTCGTTAACTTGCGGTATAAGTCGCTTATAAATTAATATTGTTCACGTGGCACTTGCACGGGTTGTACGAGTTTAGTCGTACACAATTGTCGAGAGCGCTACATGCTATTATAATGTACCACACATCGTGATCGACCTAGCTGGGAACGGTCCCCCGAATGTGAAGAGCGTATTAGAGCAAACAATTATTCACTGACAGGTTATCAAAAGTCTTTAGAGGCTCGAGTGCTCCTGGTTCGAGGGTAAAGTTGATATGCAATCACTAGGATAAAAAAAAGAGAGCTATCGAGGCAAACTGGTACTATATTATGGTCATTCGCGTCATCTTGCGGTGGAACGGGAAAAAAAAAAAAAAAAAAAAGGTCGCCGATTTGCTGATTAATTCTTGGTATCATTCGACAGTCCCCGTGCCCTTCCGAATCTTGGCTAATGTGTCTTCCACAATTTTGACCAACGCATCTGATGATGCCGAGCTGTCTCCATCTTCTTTACTCGCGTTGACCAAGTCACCATTCTTCTGCAAAATACTAGAAACCACCTCATCCAAACGCTGCCGTTTGGGATTTTCTCGCACGTCGTTTGCATCACTAGCCTCACGAGCACGCTTGAGTATACCCTCAAGTGACAAGTCCTCGCCGTTGTCGTCGGCTTTCGACTTCGGAGGTCCAATTGGACCGATGTCGTCGTGCTTTCGTTTCGGCGCTGGTGAATCATTAGACAACGATGAGCGCGATTTCGATTTCCGCTCCACAACCTCATCCGCAGGATCACGAACTTGTTTGATGCCCGTTCTTGGCTTGCGTGGAGTGCCAGCCTTGATATCTTCCGAGTCCTGAAACGTGGCGCCAAGCGGCTGGTCAAGCTCTCTGGGTGGGCGCAGGGCTAGAAATATTAGTCTCTGATCAAAAGAGATGATCAAAACAAAAATAGCATACCATATATCGGGAGAGGCCTATCAGTACTAAAATCTTCTTCTCTGATGCCTTTGACAGGTTTGGGTACAGGATATGTAAGGGGGGCATAAGCCTTTGGCGAATCAGAATTTCCAGAACTGACTCGAGCAACAGGATAGGACTGTTGTTGGCTACGGCTTGGTCGAGACTCACGTCCAGCATTCCGATGTTGTGGTAATGGTACTTGTGGATGGCCGACGGGGTCCGGTGGGTACTGTCCCCTTCGGTCGGGAGACACCGATCTTTGCCTGTGGGTTCTCGACCGGCTATATAATTAGACAATTGTCGCCAGAACCTCTACTGGACTAGCAAAAACTTACTAGGTATCATTGTATCCAACATCTGGGGGAGATTGAGGAGGATACGAGGGTTGGTATCTCGCTCTATCAGATGGTGGTGCCCGCTGATAGCCATAAGATGGAGTCTGCTGCCACGATGGTTCTGGATTACTATGACCACCACCGTATGATGGCGCCCTATACCCAATGGGGTCGCGTCCTCGGTCATAGTAATCCCCTCCATGCTGTTGTGGGGGTGGTGGTGGTACATACTCGCTGTACATATCAGGTCTTGACGATCCCATGTAAGCCTGGGGAGGCCGCGGTGCATACGGATCAGCTCTATCGCGTCCGCCATAATATGCACCAGGAGGCTGTCTGTAGTCCCTATCCCGCATATCCCTTTGAGGAGGGTATCTTGATCTGTCGTCGTAGCCAGTTCCACCGTAGCCTGGTATATAACCTCCATTGCCGCGATCATCAGCATCAGGCCCGTAATCTCCTCTGCCATCGTACTGAGGCCTGTCATACGATACTGGTCGAGCGTACAAATCAGGCGGTGCATTGTTGCCGTTCGATCCCAATGCACCAGCTGAGTGACCACTGTTGGCTCCTTTTTGCGGCCATTCAGACGCGTATTTGTCTCGTCCAGCCGGAGACTGCGACCGTCGTCGGAAATTTGAGCTCATAAATATAGAAATACCTTTTATAACGAGATATTAATCAAAGTTATCAATTGATCGTGTGAAATCAGAACAATGGTATGAAGATTATCGTCCGAAATGAGGGGATCGAGGGCGCTGGACGGGGGAAGCAAGGCTGGTATTGTTTTTGACCAAAACCACCATCTAAACGTTGTGCGAGGGCTACAAATCCCTAGACGCGCGTGATTGGGTTGTACCGTAGTGATCTAACAGGATAGGTGATGACCAGTTGAACTGGGCAACAGCAGGCGTGTGGGAGATCTACTAAAGTGCAAATCGCGGGAAGGATCTGGTGGACAAGAAACAAAGAATATATAAACTTGCTAAAGCATGTTTTAGCGTCTCGACGCGGTGTGCTGTAGTTTGTTGGATCGACCGTCGCGATCGTTCTTGCGAGTTCAAATCAAATTCACACGGGACTGGCAATCCAAAAGCATTTTCTTATAGCTTTCTTTAAGAATCTGTGACACATTATCATGCCTGGCCTGATAAGTATGGCTCTATATGATTCAGGTCCCGAAAAGCGATCCGTTACTAATGTTTAGATGGTGGCACTGCTGATTTAGACAGCTGCATTGAGCGATTGTACAAGCGTGAACTTTTGCCAGAAGCGGTCATAGAGTCGATATGTTTTAAGGCCAAAGAGCTGCTCATTACGGAAAGCAATGTGATCCATATCAAAGCTCCGGTTTCAGTCGTAGGAGATATTCACGGGTATGCGCACTCGGATCTGCTTAGTCAACGGATTATGATTCTGACCTTGCACAGGCAATTTTTTGATCTCATTGAGCTTTTCAGAGTTGGTGGATTTCCGCCAGATACGAACTATCTTTTTCTAGGTACGAGTTGCTTGTAACGCTGTCATTGAAATGTTGCTAATTGACAGGGGACTATGTCGATCGAGGCTACTTCAGCATAGAAACAATTTCTTTATTGACGTGTCTCAAGTTACGATATCCAAACAGGATATACCTTGTACGAGGTAACCACGAGTCCCGAGGTATTTCCCAAAACTACGGGTTCTACAGTGAATGCAAATCAAAGTACGGGAATACAAACGTGTGGACATACTTTACGGATATGTTCGACTACCTCACTCTTTCTGTTGTCATTGACGATCGGATTTTTTGCATACATGGAGGGCTATCGCCAAACGTGCATTCAATAGACCAAATAAAAGTGGTTGACCGATTTAGAGAGATTCCCCACGAAGGCCCTATGGCTGATCTAGTGTGGTCCGATCCAGATCCCGATAAAGACGACTTTGGAATCTCGACTAGAGGCGCCGGGTATACTTTTGGTGCTGAGATTGTGAAAAAGTTCTTGGCTGTAAATAACATGGTGCATATTTTACGTGCACATCAACTATGCGAAAAGGGTTATCAGGTTCTTTTTGACGACCGATTGTCAACCGTTTGGTCCGCCCCAAACTATTGTTACAGATGCGGTAATATGGCTTCTGTTCTTGAAGTAAGCGAGAACGGGGAAAGGCTGTTCAACGTATTTGAGGCTGCTCCTGAGAACGATGCTTATCGGGACCAGCAAGCCAATCAACGCACTCCAAATGTGGAATATTTTCTTTGACACTACGCATCATTCTTAAGGTCGCTTGTTTTTCCTTTCAGGTTTTGACCTTGGAGGTTTGTACTATCATTACGACAAAGCAGAGCACAGTTCATTCTTCTTTTAAAATGTTATATTTGCATGTTGTACACTAGGTCTGATATACATGAATAAATAATGCAGCGTTTTCATAGTCTATTCGATGAGGTGATACGATCCCATCAAAAACGCCTGTACCGGGAACCGGGATCGTACAGGAAGTAGCACTTTCAGTGTCTTTTTTTTCTCGTCAACCTCGATCACATTGATGAAGCCCATCACACTGGACTGTGCAATATCGTCCGCAGCATCGTTGGGGTGGGCAAAAAGGATGGCGATAAGAGCACTGTTTAGGCCCGTGTTTACTTCAATCTTTGAAACCAAGGGTTGGAGTGCCGCTATTTCGTCAGTGCCGATTGGCAGCGCCGAAGAATTGGCAAGTCGCGATTCTGTTGATTAAGTTAGATTACGCTGTGGCTTTCAACAAGTCGTACGATCACAAAAGAGACCTACCTTCCTCAACTTTATACACCGTAAGCAGGTTTAAATCGACCGTTATGTTGAACGCAGAAAGTTTGCTTTTCGGCGTTCCGTAAAAATATTGCTTCATCCGTCTTTGCTGCAAGGCTATGAGATAATCAGCATCGTGTTCGACGACGCCCCCAGATCTCTTGACCTTCACAACAGTGATTTTCTTGTTGGCTGAGTACTTCTTCAAGAGGTCGTTATATAGTCGTTCGAGACCGATCGCAACGATCACTGTGACACCAAAGTCAGACACAAAGGTGTCGATCAGATCGTACCCTACTTTTGTGTCCACAATGCCAGGTGCATCTATAATTGCACCCGAAATTCTGGCCTTATGATCTACGGATTGCCGCGATAGCACTGCAAGAGATAACCGATGAACGACCGTCTTGTAGTATCGTAGATTATCTTTAGGCGAGTCAGATCCGTAAAAGTACACCAGTGGATTTTTGTGTGGTACCGGAAGCGATCCTGTGGTTTCACTGGATCCCCATTCTTCCTCCACATCCATCAGGTTAGATAATGTCGCAGCGGTCACTGTTCCTGGCACACTAAGCATTCCTTCCTTTGGATCGAGACTGACGACAACCGGTGATCGTCCCATTTTAAGTGCGTAAGCCGCTAAAACTTTAGCTAGGGACGATTTACCAGAGCTCCGGGGACCAACTATTAGTACTCTTGGCCCTTCCATTTCCTTCTTGCCTGGCTGGAGCGAAATACTTTCTGCAGTCTGACTAGAGACACCAGTAACTTCCTTTATGATTTCGGCTTGGTATCGACTGTCGCCGTTTGCAGCATCGATCCGCCGTTTCTCCAACGCAAAATGTAGATTCGAATAGCTGCCCATACATGTTTCATCTGAAGTATATTCTGTAAGAACCTCGCCCGACCATTCTATCCGGCACCCTCGCCATGTGAATACGCTGAGCTTGGTGGTTGTGAATGTGTATTTCTGGTTAATGGCAAGCTCTGTACCGAATATTTCTGCATATCCATTAAGAATCTAAATTTTAGAAAATATCCCAATTTTAACTATCTGTGTAAGCATACTGTAACCTCAACAGTCTTATCTATTCCGACTTCGAATCGCCATTCGTTTTCAGGATCGAGATCAACGATCTGTGACTTGCTTTTTGCCCCGTTCTTTAACTCTGGTCAGCCCGTATCATCACGTTCTTTGGAAACTTACTTACCTCATGCAGGCCGCTATTTAATCCTGGTATCTCCATTGTACTGTGATTATATGAAGTCGTGGACCAATAGCATGAAATCTAAAAGAAGCAATAACGACCGAACTCGATTCACGGATTTACAGATTTCAGTATTTGTGCGGCTTCTAAAAGACTCGAGAAATTCTAGTCTCGAAAAAAATCTTACAGGTAGCAACCACAGAATGAATCTGCTTTAAACAAAGCGTAATTTATATGCGTGATACCAGATTGCCTAAGCATTCAAGAATACATAATGCAACATTCTAGTCAGACTCAGAAGAAACCGATTGGCGCGTCATTTGTCAGAATAGATAGACAAAATACAAGTCAAAATTTAAGCCATCTAAGTCCATTTGTTCCGTTATTGTCCAGCATAGACCAGAGTATCTTCCTATGACGATAACCTACGACATTTTTCATTGCTTGAGGCATACAGCACGATGATAGCAATACTTTATTTCTTCACTTTCCGAGGATTCGATACTTTTGGCATGTTGGTGCGGACAAATGGACAAAACAGGTGAAAAAGGTTACGTATACAGTAGAAGAGTAAAAAACAAAATAAATATATATCAAGAAGTACCAGAAAAAAAGAGAAAATTGAAAGACTGGCTCGATAGGAGGGCTGAGAAAAAAATTGTGAGATTTGTACAAAGCGCGTATTGCTTACTGCATAAACACGGACATGGTTGTCTGAGGCTAGCGACTGAAATTTCTGTAGTGTGAATATTTTAGACAGTGTCGCCAATAGGAGCACCCTCGTAGCCAGGCTCGCTGCCTCTCATGTTGTGTGGAGGCTCGATCGAAGGAGTGAACTCGAGAACAATGAAGATGATGCCAACACTACACAGTTAGACCAGATACCAACACGACCCAAGAAATGCTTACAGCATGATGACAGCACCGGCGACTACTCTGAGAGGACCTGGACCGATAATAAGAGCACCGACGAAAATATAGACTATGCGAAGGTTAGCCCATTACGCTGAATTGCCCCGAGATCGGAACACGGTATGCATACAAAGACCTCGGCCAATAAATGATAACAGGAATGACGCATATCTGACTATCTGATTTGGCATAGAAAACTCTGTGCAAAGTGCGTTAGTGACAACGTGTTCACGTTCAACCAACCAAGAATATATCATACCAGCCAGTATAACCAGTGAACCAAACAAAATTGTGTAAACAGCAATAACAACCTTTACGTTAGATAGCTACTTTACCTAAAAACAGCCATCAAAACCATCTTACAGAACGGCTACAGCATCTGTTAGCATGACCACTTTACACATCAATACCATTCAGTAGACACTTACAATCCCAAAGGGAAGAACGACGAGATACCACCAAGCACCTAGACACATGAGAACATATTTGCGACCACACTTTTGGCTTCAAATGAACACTGTAGCACAAGGCAGCCAATTGAACCATTCGTACAGGTAATTGAGTGGTTATCACCTGCAGAACATCCACGTCGAGCCATCCAGAAGAGACCAAAAGTCAACAACACCAAATACGTACAATGAGAGCGCCAATAACGAGGTTAACCACCCTGAACGGGCTGGCGCCTTCGGCGTCAAATATGCCCATCATATGTACAAAGAACACTTATCTAATTGCAGAATATGTGATACGATAAACTGCCTCCAACATATGAAGGCAGATTAGGTGCATTTGGAAGTTCCTGCAACGGACTGAGCCGCGCACCGGAGCGACGACGACGACTTTACGAATACGAGAGAGATAATCACTATCAATTTGCCCTTTGCGCGCGGACCTCGACAACGTAGGAAAGAGCGCAATAACGGTGGCTTCTAGTGATCCGTGCTTTCATTACAATTCATTCGTCGTGATTCGCCATAGGCGGTTTAATATCATGATGACCATCGAGGCGAGCAAGCGATGCTTGTTGCGAATTTCATTAGTACCTTTGGTGGCTCAATAAACGATGCTTGGATGACCACTAGATTCGCAAGAGCAGATGAGGGCAGTGGGGGAAAGAGCATTTTTCCGTAAACAAAAATTGGATTTTTTGACGAGTAGCTATCTGAAATACAGCTATGCTGATAAGTAATTTATACCTGCGCTCAATCTACGTTGGATCATCGCAAGGGACTGCCAATGTCCACATTTACCGTTAATTTCAAACTGGACTGGCATGCTCGCGACTACTATCAACGATCCCCCGTAACCACCTTTGACGCTGATGAAACCAGCGACTTTAGACAGATTCTCAAAAACGAACCGATTTATGGCCGATGGATAATATCAGGTCATTGTCGGACAGTAGTTCATCTAATTTTACCGGTCGGAATCTTATGCTGTTCTTTGATGGCTCCGGAAACAACTTTGATTCGGTGCCGGTGCCAAATATCATGAAGCTGTTCCATATGATTGACAGGGACCATCAGATGCAATTGCATTACTATCAACGTCAGTATCACGTATATTATACATGTTACAAAAGCTGAAATGATCTCTAGCGGGAATAAGCTACTTTATGTCCACAAGAGAGCATCCCATTCCCAGCGAGAAACTCAAAGGGGTTTTAGTCAGCTTGGATTTGATGTTCGCTTTCTCATTCGAAGATCATATTAAGGCAGCTTACAAATTCTTGGTCCAAAACTACGAACGAGGCGACAGAATATGGATGTTTGGTTATAGTCGTGGAGCGTTGGTCGCTCAGATTGTGAGCAGTCTTGTTGGGCGTCTTGGTCTTGTTGGGCGCGGCAACGACGACCAAATTGAATGCGCATGGTACCAGTACAAATACTGGGAGGAACATCGTGAATCATCTACTCACTGTAAAGTCTGCGAGACTGCAGATAAGGTTTGTTGCCTATAAAGCCGTTAAATATCTGGAATCTCTCCCTAACACGCCTAGTTTCGAGATACATTTGCCGTCGCCGTACCAACGGTTTTTTTCCTTGGGCTGTGGGATAGTGTCAATGCCGTTGGCTTAGTCGATAACAAAAGCTATACCCGAGCGACGTATACCAATCATGTGAAGCATATTCGACATGTGGTCAGTGTCGATGAGCGGCGATCGAAGTTCAAGCAGAACATATATCAGACGAGCTGCAACCGAGCGCGCGTGGCTCTGAAACGCAGTGATATAGTTGAGCGTTGGTTTCCGGGAAACCATAGTGATATTGGAGGCGGATGGATGCCAGAAGCTGATGGAATCACCATCAGCGACTTGAGCTTACGATGGATGATCAGAGAATCGAGTGCTCTCGGCCTCTACTTTCTGCCTGGGGTAGTAAAAGGTTTTGCTCGTAAGGGGTCGCACTCAGAAATACTGGCACAGACGCACGATATGTTGGCATTACATACCAAACGGCATCACCGACTCCGCAGAATGTTGGGCTATTGGATGTTGGAGCTTATACCATTTCCCTACGCGGTCGAGGATCCTGAAACTGGCGAGTGCAAGATTAAGAATACGCCTAACTTGGGACGCAGGCGAAAGATACCCCATAATGCTACAGTGCATTGGAGTGTACGGTGGAAGCAGCTTTTAGATTCCCATTATACCCCGAGAAACGTTCCGCGGACCGTAAGTTACGACAACCCGCGTACAGATCGAATGCCAGACGATCTACTTACCGACGCCGAGGCCGAACTTATTCCCTGGCCAGCACAAAAAGCCAAGTTGTGCCATCCGAGGATGAGAATACCAATAGTTTTTTTGGCGAGCTGTATGCCACTGCCACCTTCATCTAGGCGGTCTAGGGACATCGAACTTGCACATGCCTGATCAACGACGGCAGTTCGATCTGACGTGGCGACCGAGACGTCAGTTTCGAAGACTAATCAATAAGTCTTAGTTAAGACGATGCAAATATCTATAAATTGGCCATAGCTACCCCCCAGCAGCCTTTACGAGCAAACATGCAAGCACCAAGCATCAAGCCTGGTGTCACGTACCCCCCCACTGTCCTCCCACGCATTCTAGCAAAAAGACGAAACATAGCGCGGGATTCACTTTACCCGGACTTAGTCCCGAGGGACCCCGGAACTGAAAAAAAAGTAAAGGCAATTTGCTGCCACTTATATTTGGAGGTTCCGGCATCGAACAATTAGAAGCACAGATTCACGTACAAAACCTGCAAAAGAATATGTTAGTAGCTCCACAAACCAAAGCAATTTTATTTACCGATTGGGACGGTACCGTCACTTTGCAGGTAAGATGGCCTCTTGTTTTTGTTTCCGGACGAGGTATTTCCATGGCTCTCCCACGTTATTGGGTGCGGCTACTTGGCGGCGCTGTTGAGCATCAGTTGCCGACGACGTATGGCATACAAGTTCGCTTTGCTTGACTCTGTACAAGATTGCTTGGGAACAATTAAGCAGGAGATAGTTTGTTTACGGAGACTGATACGTATGCTCTTTTTTAGGATTCCAATGATTTTATGACCGACAATCTGGGGTACGGTGAAGTCAGAAGAAAGCAGCTAAACCTCGAGGTTTTGGAGGGCCGATGGACGTTCAGAGATGCCTTCAAGGACATGTTGGACTCGGTTCACAAGCCGTTTCCGGAGTGCATTGAGTACCTGAAAGAAAACATCGAATTGGATCCTGGATTTGCCGAGTTTTACAAATGGGCTCGGGCCAATGGGATTCCCGTGATTGTCGTCTCGAGTGGAATGAAGCCTGTAATTCAAGCCTTGCTGGCCAAGCTTGTTGGTGAAGAAGCCGCCAAAGAGATTGAGATTGTTGCAAACGATGTTGACATACACGAGGACGGATCTTGGGATATCGTTTACAGAGATGAGTCAAGTTTCGGCCACGACAAGTCTCGATGCATCAAGCCATATGCCGAGCTTGCTCCCTCGCAAAGACCAACATTGTTCTACGCTGGCGATGGTGTGTCTGATCTGTCTGCTGCCGAGGAGACAGACCTGCTATTTGCTAAAGTAGGTCGCGACTTGATTACTTATTGTGAGCGCGAGGGCATTCCGTATCATGTTTTTCACACTTACTCGGATATTCACGACAAGATCCAGGCTACTGTTGAAGGCAAGGTCACTCTTGACAGTTTGATCGAGAACAAAAATACTGAGGCGACAGCGACTCACCACAATCAGGCATAGGCTTCTGGCAAAGCTGTGTTTCCGTTAGCGTGCAAGTCTCACCCTCAAGGATAGAAACGGCGCGAAATAGGTATATATATATCGCGCTACGAGTAATATAAACGGTATAGTTTAAAATAGAAAATGAAATCTTTATACATGACTTTAGGAAATGCTTTATATGATACAAACTATAATTAACCCTTCTATGCATGATGCTTGCTGAATTGATACTTCAACAGATCTTTTTTGGTGATCAATCCAACCAATTTTCCAGTTTGCTCCACCAATATCACACTTGGACCCACTTTGACGAACATCTCCATTACTGTCTCCAAAGCAAACTTGGGATTTACAGTGATCGGCGTGAGGTCTATATATTGTGCAAATTCGACACGCGACTTTGAATCTTGATCATGTACCTCGGTAGACGAAGAAGTAGAGCCCATGCTCATTGGATCAGCATCTGCAGACATTTCAATATCATGAATGCTGCTTGTGGCGCTTTCTACAGGCTGCAATTCAATTCCATCGACACCTAGACCAGAGTGGTTGCTTACAGCAGTAACAACCGATACATCTGCCGCCGAAATGTCGCTTGGATTGTTGACAGCTGTAGACCCCAAGTTTTGAGAATCAGTATTATCAGGCGTAGAGAAATCGCACATCGCTGTAGACTCGACCCCCTTTGTCCGTTTGGCTCGCTCAACAGCATATTGCAGTTCACTCCGGCCAATGTATCCACATAACATCATTGAGTCGAAGCTGTCAATGATTGGGAATCCACCATAGTTGTTGCCGACCAGTGCACGCTCAACTTCGGCCAGCTTGAGGCCCTTGGCAGGGAAAACCGTAACATCAGTCTTCATTGCCTCGGACACATCAACGCCAAATACGTGCTCTTCTTTAGTTTCCAAAAAAGGGAACCCATTGAAAAAAATTGCTTGATCGGCAATACCGCCTTTGCCAAACCTATCGTTTATAATCTTTGTTACGCCGACCACTATCATAGTGGGCAAAATATACGTCAGAGCACCAGTCAGCTCAAACATGATCACAACCACAGTGATGGTAATGTTCATGATTCCCGACAACGCAGCACCGGCTCCCAAAAACGCGTAAGTTCCAGGCGTGATACAGACATCCTGCCCTTTACAGGCAGCGAAAAGTCCAGAGTCTGGATGTGCATCCCGCAAAGACTCAACAATAATACCAACAAATCTTCCAAAATATGCACCAACCGCCATAGATGGTACAAATATACCCGCTGGAACTTTCGAACCGTAAGATATAATGATGAAAAACGATCTTAAAATAGTTGCCAGAAACAGGGACAGTAGCATAGACGATCTATTCCCCTTTTCGCATATACCATCATAGTCCTCACCACCTTCGCATTCTTTGAATAGAATTTCCATGCTCTCAGTCATATCAATCCTTAAAAATTTGTTGAAATAGCATATCATAGCAGTGATCGCAGCTAAAGCAGCCGCTTCCTCCACGGCATACTTTGCAAGATACTTCTTCCTGTATGACTGAGCAACAAAGTTCCACTTGCTCACAACGATTCCATAAACACCTCCAAATATTCCTAGCAAAATGTAAAAAAACACTTCGAAAAAGTGCCAATCCCTGTCATATTTGACCTCAAACATTACTAGCTGACCGGTTCGGAACGGATTCCATGCTGCCAGCGTTGCTGTACCCACAAGAGCACAGAAATAGCCTCTCCACATTGTTTTTAGACTAAATGTCGAGGAAATCTCCTCGAGCGAGAACAGTACGCCACCAATGGGGCTACCGAATGCCACTGCAACGCCAGTTGCTGCGCATGCAGTTAAGATCTCGCGCATTTTGGTTGCATTGCGTCGGTATTTGGAGAATGTTCGCGCTATTACATTACCCACACAGACAGCGTAATGAACGCTAGGTCCCTCTTTGCCTACGCTGAGCCCGGAGGCAATAGACAGAGGCAGACCGAGAGCTTTAATAAACAGAGTCCATCCACCCAAAAAACCCTTCATTACAAAGCCGGAAACAATACACTTGATTTCCGAAATTCCAGACCCTGTCGCATAAGGTGCATATGATTTCACCAGAAACGCACTAGAAGAAGCAAATACTGTGGACAAAGCGACAAAAATAGCATAATTTATTGGTCCGAACGATGACCAACGGTGCCATTCGGTACAACCTAAGATACGTTAGTAAGGATATTGAATGCATCAAGACATCGCTAAGTACCATCTTCAGCGCCCCAGCAGCAGAAGTTCTCATTCAAATAGAACCCGCTAGTGCAATATCCGAGCTTGATATCGGCCAGCCATTCGGTAATAATGTTGAGCAAAGCCGCAATCGTGCCAATTACCACTCCAATTACACTGACAACAACCCAGCCTTCTACTGACTCATAAATACGATAGAGTGAGTCAATAAATGAAGCGGTTGGTGAAAGTCGTCGTGTATGCTGGTTAGTTCGCTTCAATCGTCGCCGCAGTTGCTCTCTTGCGGCATCCTGAACCCAATCTACAGCAAACAATTAGCTTAATTATTGCCAGATTGAGAGCCGCTCGTACATACCAATTGTAGAAAAGTCATCGTAGCGCTTTATCTCAGCGATATCTTCAACTTCAGCAGCGCCGACCATCGTTATCGGCGTTGCTGTCCGGCTTTAGACTGTAAAGATATTCCTGAATCGATTTACGTCTAAGTACCTCAATTGGGTATTGCAGCAATAGCCATATGAACTAAATCAGCAGGTCACAGAACTCTATCAATTTCTATCAAGTTGAAAAGGTGCAAGTGCCTCAGATCATATCGTCGCTTATGAACACAACTTTGTTCGGGTGCCATTTTCTCGATGAGACGCCGACTATTCACGGCCTGCCCGCTTACATTCATATCACGTGATCGAGTCTCTCTGACTTCTCATTGACATTGGCAGCTGCATTCAAGCCTCTACCTAAAGATTGCCTTGTTGTATGCAGACTATATCTTGCAATCATGAGTCTTATCATGATTTTTTTAACTTGTGCAGCCAATGTAGATATTACTATCGCAACACGTCGACAACGCGTCGAGAGCGTACTGGGAGAGCGCGTCCTCATCGCTATCTCATCATCTCCTTAATACGTCTCTACAGTAGATCCAGAAATCATAACCAGGCATACAGACCTAGAATCCGGTTTTTCCAAAACAGTATACATTACGGTAGAGAGTGATATTATTTAGTCACTCGTACAGTTTGAATGGCTGGGAAAAAAATGGTTACAACCGAGATCACAGAGCTTGATGAAGAAGCACCAATCGCAGAAGGACCAGATGCTGAGGAGACGGCAGAATTTGGTACTCCTTCTACCGAAACAACCACAAAGCCGACAGCTGTTAAGCAAGGATCGAGTTCAGGACTTCCTCTCTCACGGGTGAAGAAGATCATCAAACTTGACGAAGAAGTGAAGGCATGTTCGAATAGCGCTGCCTACGCTGTATCAGTCGCTACGGTGAGTTATAAAGTCTCTTGCTCTAGGATACTGTAACTGATGTTTTTTTCTAGGAAATGTTTATACAATATTTGTGTGAGCAAGGCTATAAGATGGCCCAGAGTGACAAGCGGAAGGGTGTTCAGTATAAAGACTTGGGTATGTAACGCTCCCAGGAGTTTCCATGACATTGCACTAACTTTGAGTGACAGCCAATGCGGTTCAGAAGCTAGAAGATCTGGAATTTTTAAGCGGTGAGTTTTTTGCAGATATGTGTACTAGTATGAAAGACTCCTACTAATGAGCTGTCTAGACGTGATTCCGCGCACAGTACCGCTGGCTAAAGTCCTCAAAGATCGACAAAGGCGAATAGAAGATGAGGAGGCAATCATGACTGACATTGAATCTGTGACACCAGACTCGGCTATTGAAGAAGAGTTGGTGAAGAAACCGAGAGCGTCACTTATGAAGTATTTGGCATCTCCTGCTGACTCCGATAGCACTGCACCGACTTCTGCTCCTCCTTCGATAGACGTTCCAACTGATACGGAGCCAATGGATCAACGATAGCCAACGGTATCTGGTGCAGGTCTAAATAATGGCTTTGTACTGGTTTGTAAAACAAGGAACTATCTGTATATAGGTGAAATCTAATTGTTTCTACGCCTTCGGTACTTGAGTCTCACCGTTCACAGCTCGATGATCAACGTGAACTTTCTAGAATTCTCCATCCTGCCATCAAAGATTTTAAGGCAGCCAGACTGAACGAAAAAACTCACTGTGCCCAAAATAAAGTAGCTTGAATAAGAGTGAGATAGCGAACTCTCACTGGGAATGAAGAAGGCAGCGTAAAGTGGCAGCTGGCATCGAATCGGCGCGGCAAAGCACCACATCAGTCAGACTGCTTCATTGGTTAATAGCCGATATTTGAACAGTAAGTTGAATTGCTCTCTGGATCTAATCACATGTAGAATACCAAGTTTACTGTACTGGCCTCCTACAATACGCCGCGCGACCCGATAATCAGCCAATCATGAGCCACCGAAAGGCGCACCGCGGTCGACCGCTGCTCGGTGCGAGAAACTGTCCCGAGGGCCTTCTCGCGAAGTATTGATGATACTTCGAACGACGACGAGCTTACGGGTCGCATACTGTCTACCAATTTATCCACACGCACGTAATGTCGGCTTCTCTTTTAAGATCATCGGGTGCTTCTCTCGCGTCTCGTCTGTCATGCACAGCCTTGAAGCCGGTGGCCTCGTCTGTCGCCTCGTTCGGTAAGTGTTGACTGATGGTTGTGGGTTTTTTCGCATAGCACGTCAAATCAATGGCAAGGGGTTTCAACCGTCGGAATTGAATTATTATTTCAGAAAATAGTCGTTTCTCAGTAATTCAATCTCAATCTTTAGGAATACAGGACAAAATTTTCGTAGATGACTGAATTTGCAGAGCGGCGAAGAGGCGGTTATCCAGCAGATAGTTTATTGGTCGAGGTTTTTCGGCATCGCGAAGGACATATGTTGTCCGAGTCTTCAGAGGTGATTCAATGAGTCTTACGTCAAATAATGCCACTCAATTCTTATTCGATTCCGACGGTCGCCCTGTCTCATTGATATGCTGCGCGAGAATGTTGATGTGTGAATTTGACTGACATGTGTCTATACAGATCAGCGACGACTGGCATCTACCGGCCCCATAATCGAAAACACCTACAAAGTCCCTGACTTCAGTCATTACACCAGAAAAAACAAAGGTGACGATGCTGGCAAGGTCTACTCTTACTTCATGATCGGCAGTTTGGGTCTGCTTGGCGCCGCCGGTGCCAAAGCCACCGTTCAGGGTATGTAATATCCAATCGCTATCAATCCAAATACAAGTGGTGATCTAACAATGACTAGACTTCCTTTCCAACATGGCTGCTTCTGCCGACGTTTTGGCAATGGCCAAAGTTGAGGTAGACCTCTCTACTATCCCGGAGGGAAAGAACGTCATTATCAAGTATGTTTAATACGGAAGTTGTACGGAATCACAATCAGTTTCTAACAGTTATCTAGATGGCGTGGAAAGCCTGTTTTTGTAAGTTCTGATTTTAGCATACGCTATACGCTATGTGTTCGTGTCAAATTACTGACTATCCTACAGATCCGTCACAGAACAACCCACGAGATAGACGAAGCCAGAGCTGTCAACGTTGCTTCTCTGCGTGATCCTCAAACGTATGTGTCACGTTAGGCTATTTGATGAAAAATACTGATTGCATAGTGACGATGAACGTGTTCAAAAGGCTGACTGGCTAATCATGCTTGGCGTTTGCACTCATTTGGGTTGTGTGCCCATTGGTGAGTCCGGTGACTTTGGTGGTTGGTTCTGCCCTTGCCACGGTTCGCACTACGATATCTGTAAGTTTAAGTTAGGTTTTTCCTCCTGAAGATCTCATAGGTAACTAACTTCATGATAAAGCTGGAAGAATTAGAAAGGGACCCGCTCCACTCAACTTGGAGATTCCAGAGTACGAGTTTGCCACTGAGGACAAGCTTGTTATTGGTTAAAGCATTTCTGTTCTTCCTGGACCCTTTGGTATGATTGAGAAGATGGCGGATCACATTGCAATTCTACAACTTTGTTAATTGTATATCGGTAGTTATTCGAATTCTGCATGTCTTTGACTCGAACACTGGATATATTTTATTTTTTGATGCAAAAAAGAAGCTGTTCTAGATTACAAACAAACTTGAGTTATTAGCTATATTAAAGTAGGCCTTTTCTGTTTTTGCTGTTTATTGCCTGTTGTGCGGGTTATTCAACGCAACATCATTCTTAGCAGTTCTTAACATGGGCTACTAGTCAATCATCCCGGGGAAAACCCTATTCCATGGCGGTTCGCGATCTAAAGATGGTGATTTGGATCAAACGAACGAGAGGTAGTTAAGAGGACGATCGATCCATCCGATATCGATAATCAAGATCAATTGGGGCACTCACGTAAGAGACAAGTGCAGAATGTCTTCGTCATCATCGCAGGCTCCTCCCATTTTCTCGTCGTCGTTTTCGTTCGATATGCCTCCGGCGTCGGGGTCGTCGTCTGATGAGCAACGGCATGGTGACGACGGTGATCATTTACCACCAGGCGTTCCACCAATCAGCAGCGGCGACGACCATCCAGTCTCACATGCTCCAGAAACTCCAATTGAGGAAACAACTAGTACAGTATTTTCCACAGAATCAACAATAAATAGCACTACAGAAGATGAGAGCGAGATCGGTAACGCTACCAGTGCGTTGCCGACAGATGAGAATGCACAACAGGAGACTGAAAGCCGGTCAAATGTGCCTCCATTAACAGTCAAAACGGCGGCTCTTCACGATCTGCCAACAAATTTCAATAAGGGTAGACGTACATCTGTTGCAGGAGAATCACTATCGCCCAATGTTTCGACTGGGAGCTGGAAGCCCAAAGTTATAACCAAGACTCCGGAACAGGCGGAGCGGTTAAATAAGATTATCGCCCAGAATTTCTTGTTCAGAGATCTAGACCAGGAAGCTTTACGGACAGTTCTCGATGTGTTGGAAGAGAAACGGCTCGCTGCTAATGTCAAGATTATCCAGCAGGGTGACGAGGGCGAGACTTTCTACATTATCGAGTCTGGCGACTTCGATTTCTTTGTTAACGGCGAGAAGGTTTCCTCTATTGGTGCTGGTGGAGCATTTGGTGAGCTTGCTTTAATGTACAACTCTCCGCGTGCTGCTACTGTAGTGTCGACCACTTCTGCCGTGCTGTGGATGCTCGATGGCATTACTTTCCGTCGTATCCTGATGGAACGCACATCGTCAAAGCGGGCAATGTACGAGAAGTTCCTCAAAGAAGTTCCTGTATTGCAGTCGCTCACATCCTGGGAACGGGCAAAGATTGCAGATGCTCTTAAGGCTGTGACGGTAGAAGCTGGTCAGGTGATTATCAAAGAGGGCGATGTTGGAGAACACTTTTACATGATTGAGGAGGGCGAGGCGGAAGTTGTCAAGGATGGAGAAGGTAAAGTGATGGATGCCGGAAAGGGCGACTATTTTGGCGAGCTGGCATTGCTTAACGATGCTCCGCGTGCTGCTACCGTCGTAGCCAAAACCCCGGTTAAACTGGTTACTCTTGATAAGAGTGGTTTCCAGCGGTTGCTCGGCAAGGTGATTTTGAAGAAATAGGTCTATTATTCTTTTATGTTGTACTCGTTCAGGGTCTCGTTTTGTATATGCCTTGGTGTATGTATTTTACTTCTTTGGGTTATGTGTCTCGATAACGTGTCAATTTACTATTTTTTTACCGTCTGGCTTAACTTGGTAGCTCTTCCATGTCAGGTGCCTTGTTGGTAGCATACGTCATCATTAGGCTGTTTCGTTCCGAAGTGATTTCAAACCGGACTGACCGTCCCCGCGACGTACTTTGCAGATGAACATCTCGGCGCGTCGTTTCTTTTCTTTCCTTTTTACTCACTAACCAATTTGCAAGCTAGAAAGTCTTAAAGAGCTCCTTTATTAGTTTTATACAAAGCAGATTTACAGTTTCCAAAGCATACCAACAACCAACAACCAACAACCAACAACCAACAGCCAACAACCAACAACCAACCACAATACCTACCGCTCACAACAACCAGTTACAATATCAATCACAGAATAAGCAGTTACAATATCAATCACAGAAAAAGCAGTATCCAGTAAGATGTACGAGTTCCTTCACCGGGTTCTAGGATTCTTCTGGGTCTCTGCCTCTACAGAAACTGGCTTAGTACCAGGAAGTCTGAGTGTTGCGGGACAGTTGAGAGCCGCTCTTAAATGGATTGCCGACGCCATCTCTTTACGAAACATCGTCAAAACTGTCATTGTCATCGTCAAAAAGTGCCGTACCAACAGCATTAAAAAGACGATCGATGGAGGATCTTCAAGCCCTCTGCCGAACTTAGCGGATTTAGTTTCAGAAAGTTTCGAGATTATCGAGGACTTGGGTAACACTACTAAGATGACTTCAGCTTCCGTAACCATGCTGCATAACAACACGAAGTCATCCGGCTATATTCACACGGACTACAAATTGTTTACCGATACCAAAAACTATACCATCATGTATATCCTTATGTTGATCACCATCGTCTTGATCTTGTATATCGTTATATCCGGCCTGCGCATGATTGTAAACTTCTTGACTTCTTCAAAGCACGTCGCGAAGATCGATGCTTACAATTGTACAACATTCGATATTTTCGAAGGCAACCCGGAGTTGGTTTTTACTGATGGTATTGAACTAAAGATTGAGGATGATAAGATCGAAGTTCCGGAATTTTCAATTGAGACAGGAGCAGCGGCTACAACCGGAGAAGAAAATCTTGCCTCTGATGCGCTCGCAGCTTTGAGCGATACCTCATTCTCGGTACCTAGTTACACCTCTGACATCAATGTTGACAACCAGGATGACCTTATCAATAAGGTGCTCACCACTGAAACAAGCGACACTGCAGTTGTTGTAGACGAGTCCGAGCTGCTCCAAACATTGGCGCAACCGTCTTCGCCTCAAGATTCTAGCGAAGATGTTGCTGTCTTTGATGATCTTGAAGCCGGTACCTATCAAAGCCCTGAGAAGTTAGACCATGAAGATGGTCATCCCAACTCGGTTGAAGTTGTAAAGGCTGCTAGTAGTGCTCATTCGGCTCCAGTAGTAAGTGTATACATGCTTTACTGACAGAATAACGCTAACACAGCAAATTTAGATTCATCCTTACGACGACACACCTCCTGAGCTTCTCTTGGGCCACAAGGGAAAAAAGCGTTTGAGTTACAAGAAGAGGATTATACTTGACGTGGTATCAGAGAACTCGACCGGATCTAGCTCCGATGGCTCTGCCTATGCAGCAGCTAGCCAGCAGCAGCAGCAGCAGCAGCAGCAGCCGCAACATTCCCAGTCTGCGCTTGACCCGGCTTCTGATACTCATCGTCGCCAGGTCAACGACGTGCTGGGCGGCTACGAGGGCTCTCCGTACGCTCCGGCTCGGTACTCACCGGCTGACGTTTACGAGAAGGTATCTTTGGAGTCCTCGCCTGCAGAGCAGAAGCAGTCCCAGTCTGCGCTTGACCCGGCTTCTGATACTCATCGTCGCCAGGTCAACGACGTGCTGGGCGGCTACGAGGGCTCTCCGTACGCTCCGGCTCGGTACTCACCGGCTGACGTTTACGAGAAGGTATCTTTGGAGTCCTCGCCTGCAGAGCAGAAGCAGTCCCAGTCTGCGCTTGACCCGGCTTCTGATACTCATCGTCGCCAGGTCAACGACGTGCTGGGCGGCTACGAAGACTCTCCGTACGCTCCGGCTCGGTACTCACCGGCTGAATCTTGTGGTGTTGCGACACCGCCTAGCGTGTACGATAAGAAATCTTCTGATCTCTTGCCTTCTAGCTCGGGTGACTTCTTCGCTGATTTTCCTTCTTTGAATCAGCATAGATCTCGTCAAAAGAAGCGTTCAAAGCTTCAGGTACCAGCGCCAGCTGGCCTTACTGTTATGGCTCCAGTCGAAACTGGCTTTACTGTTATGGCTCCAGCCGAAACTGTGGAACAATGGCATGAGATTGAGTTGAATGATGATGGCGCTCAACAATCAAATGCTGGCGCGAATACTTCATTGCCAGCAATCTACTTTAATTTCTACGCGAATGTTCTCGGGCAGCGGTTCAAAAATGGCGCTTTGAGAGTCTGCAGGGTCATGGGGGAGATGATTCTTGGAGAGAAGTTCGATAAAAACGACTAAATCTCGCTTTTTAAACTTCTATTTTTTATAACCTAGTATTTTTTTGATATCCTTTTTGACATCCTTTTTGATATCTTTTTTGATATCCTTTTTGATATCCGTTTTGATATCCGTTTTGATTATATACTTGTTTTTGAGTGTTTCTGTTATTGTTTGCTGTAATGAGATTATGATTGTTTGCTGTAATAAGGGTATAATTGTTTGTTGTGATGAGGCATAATTGTTTGTTGTGATGAGGTATAATTGTATGTTGTGATGAGATATAATTGTTTGTTGTGAGAAGGGTATGATAGTTTGCTGTGATGAGGGTATGATTGTTTGCTGTGATGAGGTTCTGACTGTTTGCTCTGATGAGGGTATGATTGTCTTCTGTGACAAGGGTATGAAAACTGTTGTTTTCTGTGATAAGGGTATAATTGTCTTCTGTGACAAGGGTATGAAAAATGCTGTTTTCTGTGATAAGGGTATATAAAAATATTGTTCAAATGATTTGCCCATAAGTTATTATCTTTAGATCGACTTTTGTGCATCCCTTCGTCCCAGTAATCTTCACTCGCTCGAAGCATGGCGCATAATGGTCAAGCCACTCAGATAGGCCACACGAGGATATCTGAAAAACACAACTTCAGCTATAGTGCTACTCCTGTTTCTGGTTTTACGAGATAGACTGTGAACTGCGGCTACTATAAGACGATTTTATTCTAGTTGTTGACTACAACACCTCTCTGATTGGCCTGAAGGGATCCGACGAATAGGCCCCGAATGCGGTGCACGTGACAGCAATTTAGCTTACCCGGCCACTCCCTGCTCGCCTAGGCTGGGGCGGGGGCTGGGCTGTGTGGAAAAGAAAAAAAAAGGGCGTCGGGGACTCGTGGTCAGTGCTGTGACGATGAGTCGGAGAAAATAGAATAAATAGGCTGCTGGCTCCTCTTCCATAGATTTGGCAGTTCCAGCTGCCGCCTTATTCATCCTTATCAAATAACAAGACACCCAATACCGAGATACGTTACTGCAAAAATGGCCATGGAGATAAACAAACGCAATAGAATGATCCTCATCGGTCTGACGGTAAGTTTCGTACGTCTGTTTATTGTTGTGATCGGTTTGCTGACCTATGATTTCAGTCATTGACCTTGATTTTGACCTTGGTCGGTGTAATGCAACTCACTAAAATTGAACATTTCAATTTACCTGTTTCGCCTACATTTCCTGCTTTGGCTATCATATTACCAAGCGCGACCACGTTCCTGTTTGTACTACCAATCTTCAGTCCTCGGGTTTTCCTCAGTCGCAAACCTCTGTATCCTCTATCTTTGATTTTGCTGGTTATTCTTTCCTCAGTGTTGTTGGCCCTGCTCACGCCTTTCCAGAGAAAGTCTCTTGGCGACTGTATTCACCAATCTCAGTGGCAAGAAATGTTCCAAGTTCGGTCAGCAAAGATTGATCGCATTCAGCAGTCGCTGCAGTGCTGTGGTTTTCGCACGCTTTATGACCAAGCTTACCCCTTTGCATCATCTGAAAATGCTGCAAATGCCTGTGTGCTGACATACAAGTTTTCCGACTCTTGCATGGCGAAATGGGAACATGAAACTCATGTCGTTACCGATTGGTGCACTGTGGTTTTTGCTACAGTTCTCCTGTTCAGCGTCGGTGGACTTATGCACACCATTGTTGTTTTGCGGAAACGTGCTGTTACGCCTACCAAAACTGTCGATGCAGGTGCCGAAGGGTCAAGTACATCAACATACAGAAGTTATGGTACAAGCGTAGCTAGCGCTGAACGTGGCGAGCTGGGTGGGTTGCTTGATTCCCCTCCCGATATAGCTGCTTCACCTAAGCGACAAGCTCTTTGAATTTACTTCAGGATGGGTTTTTACGGCGCAGCATATTAGGATCGTTTATGTCACTCTATACATAGTGCTTGTTTTATTTTTGGGAAATTACTTCATATTTATTTGAGATTTTGGAGCTTATTATTGCTTTCTTTTTGATTTCGAAACTACTTTTTATTCGAAATATTGCTCTGTTATATATCTTGATCTGCGCTCTTAGTCTTGCGCTGCCGCACATATGCTTCTACTATGTAGCCACAAAACTGCCGGCGGAACTTCGTCGTAAACTCGATAATGCAGTGAATATGCATCACATCTGGCAGATTGCAAGAATGGCTGGATACTCAGTGCTAAATATCACAGCTTAAGCGGGTTTGGTACCAAAGCCTTATCAGATCTAATCTTTCGTACTCGTTTTCAGGCTCAGGAAGAGCCACAAGGATGTGCTTGCGCTTATTTGGCAGAAAAACTTTTAGATAATTTGTCTTGTAGTGGGTTTTTTGAACTTTTATTTATTACTTATAATTGGTCAAGGATGTTTGCTGAGAATCCTTTATTGATTTGGCTTGTATACCTGACGTATACTCCCAATTCGGTAGAGCGCCGTCGCCGTTCTCGGTCTCGTAGAACTCAGAGATTGTAGATTTAGCGAACGCAGTCCGCGGTGAATGTGCTTCTCTTGTTTATACTGCATTACAGCTAGAGACAATTTGGCCTGCATTGGGAGTGTCATACACATAGGATAACTATGAGCTCGAAGACATGGGATTATATTGCCAAGATTGTGATGATAGGAGACTCGTGAGTTCACACCCGCCGTCAGGACATTTGGCTATTGTCGAAGACTAACTGGATAAACCGCAGGGCCTGTGGCAAGTCATCACTCACGGTCAGGCTCACAGATAATACGTTCAGCGATACGCACGATGTGACTATAGCTGCCGAGATTGGAAGCAAGATTGTTCCAGTTGACGATGAAGTGTTCATAAAGCTGCAGATATGGGTATGTCTCATTTTATATTGTTAAAACTGTGTTACAGTAGCTAATGATAGGACACCGTAAGTCAATCGGCAATTGACTTGCAGTGATAATGATTACTAATTGACAGGCGGGTCAAGAACACTATCGAGCGGTGACTCGGTCGTACTTTCGGAACGCAACTGGATGCTTGCTAGTATACGATGTCACCAGAAAAGACACCTTCAATCACGTTCAAGAATGGTTGGCGGATCTAAGAGCACAAGCAGATCCAGAAATCTGTGTATTGTTGGTCGGAAACAAATGTGACTTGTCTGAGACCCAACGTCAAGTGTCTGTCCAAGAAGCGCAGGAATGGGCTGCTGCCAATGGCCTGATGGACTTTGTCGAGACCAGTGCTAAAACTGGCGACCGGGTTGAAGAAGCTTATCTACAAGTTGCTAGAGAGATTTACTATAAGATCAAGGGAGGAAAGTTTGACTTAAATGATAAGGTATGTTGCTTTTAACTGCTTATGCGTGAACCGGCAATACTAACTTCTGACGCAGGCGCACGGAATCAAAGTTAACAGTGCCAAAGCTGGCAACAACAACAGCATAAATCTGGCCAACCACGACGGCACGTCGCGTAAAGGTGGATGCTGCTAGATTTACATGGCCTCATGATTGTACACTTAAGGTGATAAATATTTATATCTGCTCATAGTCGTCGTTTTAGAATATTAATTTGGTAATTGATTGGTCTTAACAGAGTTACAGATGAGAACAGGATGCTTACAAAGTTTTGTTTCAAAATTCGCTGGTCAGCGCTTGACCAAACCAAAGCCCATTATACCGTGGCTTTATAAAATCACCCTTTCCTTCATCCCTATGGACTATTAGCCTATGAATCAAGCATATTAGCTGTTAGATCAGTCACATAACATACCATTCAATTTCAACAGAATTGTCGCCTTTGTCGAGTAAATCCTTCGCTGTCTGCCAAGAAAACCGAACAACAGGACTCCAACCAAACACGGGGTCGACATCAGACTTGAGCCATTTGGACGTTCGTGCGTCCGATGGATAGCCTGATCCCCATGTCCCACCGCTTTCGTCACGTTTAACCAGATCAATGTCTCGCGTGACTTTAGCACATATAGACGCTGCTGAGACGATAGGAAATAACGAATCAGCCTTCTTGGTGACTGTCACTTTGGCATTGGGGAAGTATCGTGCCAGTTTGGCTTGGTACGACGCTGGCGGACCAACCGTATCAACATAAATTTCGGCAATATTAACGCCTATATCAATTACGTCTTGTATTAATCTGATCGTCGTGTCGTGTGCCTGCTCGTTGAGATTATACGTTCGTGAAGACACTGATCGTAGCATTCCGCTTGATATGTCCTGCGCGCTCATTGTTCTGGTTGCCCATCCAACATTCTGATACAGTTCATCTTCTTCATTGCACATCTGTTCAAGTAGTGTCGAACGCACGTCATGTGTAAGCGTCTTCGAATCAGCAAATCCAAATTTTTTAAGCTCGCCCGCGTATGACTTCAAGCAGTAGCTTAGAGCATATACCATAGCCCCAAGTACCGGCCCTCTTCCTGCTTCATCAACACCCAGGATACATTGCGATCCAGGTTTTTCCGCTACTGAGTTAGGGACTGGTGAGTGATACGTCGAGGAGTCGTCCACCAGCTCGGGCAATATCTTTGATACACTTGGGGGCACAAAGGAAACTTTGACAGCCATCTCTTCTACCCCATCTTGGAACCCATCATCGTCTGCATTACCTTGAGACTCGTCCATCTTCGAGTCTAGTAGAAAGCTTCATAGACATTGCAATCAATGCACTTAGAAGTAATCCTGTTCGTCGCCCGATGCCCACGTCGAGAGCTTCATCTACGCGTCAGCCGGGTAATAGCTTCACGTGACTAGAGTTGCCCGTACTCTCTATACAAACCCCTACCTTATCTCGCGAAACTCGGAAGTGTAAACAAACGACGAGTAAACAAACTTGAGAGCGCATCAGAGGAACCCGTGTTCGACAAACAATCAAGCAGTATTTCGAGTCTGCAACAACGATCACGTCGGGTCTAGACTCACACTAGCCTGTGCTATTGCTGGTCGACTTGTTTTTTTAAACGGTTTCCGCTGCAATTTTTTTTTAAAGATTTGTAACGTCTTCGATTTCCCTGGATAGTGCAATTGAACGATCGCAGCTACAGATATGGCTACTCCGATTGGCAAACGTGCAGGAACGAGAGTCGGCCGTTACGCAGATGTTGGTGTCGTAGGGCGGTATGGTAAACTATGATACAATCTATTTGAATGTCTGCTTATGTCTACAGAAAAACAGGCATCAGGATCGAAGACACAGGAAAGCGGGACGACCATGGAATGGAGGATATGAATGCATTTTTCTCGCCTGATCAACCACCTCCAGGACCGTCATCGATTTTTCGTAATGCCAGCTCTCAACGTGACGCTTTACTCGAGAGCACGGTGGATGACGAGCGAAGCATGGAGATTGCAAATTCTACATCATTGGAGTCGCCATTACGAAAGACGCCAGTGCTGCCAAGTAAGCTCTGCAAGAGTTGTCATACTACTATGTTGATGCTAATCCATGTAGGGCGTACACCAGTAAAGACTAATATACGATCACCTGCTCGCAGAAGCGAGCCTTCGGTTTCTCGTAAACTATTCGATACGTCAAATGGTAGTCCAGACTCACAGAGTTCGTCCGAAGGATCGTCACCCGCAATTAACGCGATTAAACTTCGACCAAAATCCACATCGTCTCATAGACGCCCATTTCAGTTTTCAGACTACGATGCTTTGGACGACGATGACAGTACTGCGAACGAAGACATGGACTTGCCCCAAACGCACGCTGACCAAGAGCTGGAGGAAGAAAACACGGTTGATATGAGACTCAGAGAGTATAATGAGATGCAAGAGCGAGAGGAACGCGAGTCTCATGAAAGACTCCGCCAGCTTGCGATGAAGAAGATCACAGATATGGAAAAGCGTGCTCTGCAACCGGTAAGCAAGAGCGTCAATAGCACAGATTCTCCCCGTCCAAGGGCAGTGGACTTAAGAGCTACCCCCAAGTCAGTCAAGCGATTACCTACACCTACACCATTGTTTCATTCTTCTCCAGAACCTCTTGGGTCGCTAGGTGAATCTCGAGACTCATCAGAACAGCCTTCTTCGACAGAAAAAATAGATCAGACCCCATATGAATACGAAGAGCCAACACAAACTCCATATGAAGATGTGGAACCAACTCCGACCTCTGACGAGGAAGACGATGAGCAAGAGCAGCCTAATTTGGACTATGATATGGATGAGGAGGCAGCTTCAAATAGCTATCGAGGTTCAGGATTAGAGACCGACGTTGAAAGTGGTCGATCAGAAGCCGAGCCTGAATATCATAGTGATCGAAGTGAACCAGAGACTCAAGTCGTGGTTAAAAGAGGACGAGGCCGGCCTAAAAAGTCGAATGCATCAAAACCTGCGACCAGAGTGCCTCGAGGACCTGGTCCTCGAAACCTACAGACTGTTCGAACTGAGGTTCCACGGTATACAGAGTCGACAGATGGTGACGACAATGGCGTGCGTCGCTCTAAGCGCGTTAAACTTGCACCCCTTGCTTTCTGGAAGAATGAGCGCATTGTTTACAGCTTAGGTCAAGATCACGTTCCCCATATCAGGGAAGTTGTTCATGTGGATTCTCCAGTTAACTTCAATTCAAAGAAGCGAGCCAAGCCGCATCCAGCCGGTAAACGCAACGCAAGACGATCAGTAAAGACATCTGAGAGCGAGTCGGAACTCGAAGAAGGAACAGCAAGCGAGGAACCTGTTCAACCAATCGTGGCCAATATTGTAGATTATGTGACGAATGACCCTACTCTCATTAGTAAGTCCGGTTTGTTGGTGTTTTTGACTGTTTTTACTAACATTATTAGCAATGGCATATCCTGCTGGATCCGTCAATCTCATTACTGCTGCTGACAACAGACTTTTCAGATACTGCAAGACGTACACAGACGGTGGATATTTTGGCGCTGGTATGATGGAGATTGGAGTCGGTGGAGTGAAGGGTATAAAAGAGACTGGGCAAAACACACTGGCGTTTTGTGTCTTGCGAGGATCAATCCAGGTGATTGTTGGTGGAGCAACGTTCGATCTAGACAAAGGTGGGCATACGATCATTCCTCGGGGAACGGATTATAACCTGAAAAATATCGGTAAAACGAACACACTACTGTTTTTCTGTCAATCAACAGACACACTGTTCAACACAATGGACGCTGAAGATCGCAGCGGGTCTGGTAGTGAGAGCGGTTCTGAAAGCGACGATTAATTTGGGCTCAATTTCTTGGCTTTTGGCTCTAGGGCGGTGGAGAAGGAAGATAGGTGCTGTATGTTTAGGTGTATACTAGTGATTCCTGAGGATATTGTAACGTAATTTTTGACATTTTAATTCTATATTAGTTGTACTCACAACTCTTCGTCGTCGTCGAACAGATCGTCAAGCTCGGCATAATCACCAACGTCGACTTTGTCCGGTCTCAAAAAGGAGCCATGATTTGAACGAGCTTCGAAATATCTGACTCCTTTGACAGACCCATCGTTCTTTCCAACCGGCTCATCGAACTCAACACCTACCCAGACGTTATCTTCCTCGGGAACGCTACCACTGGGAATTTGGGCAACCTTGCCAACGTACTTGACCACTCCTCGTCGTTCGGAAGGGATCAAAACTCTGCATCGAGCACCGACATTGATCCCACGCTCAGCAACGTATTCCTTGAACCTGGACGAGTCCTCGGGTGGTGGTTGCTTGTCGGTGGCAGCAAACCTACCTAGTTGATTCCGTTTCTTCCATGACAGCACGGTATCGTCACGCTTCTCGTACTCGGCGTCCGTGAGCTCGAACTTCTCGACGGCGGAAACGTCAGTGTAGTTTTCCTGCATACCTGGCGGCCGCAGGTCGTCGACGTGCAGCCTGGCAAATGGCGTCAGGCCATTGGCACCAGCCACTTCTGCAACGGTCACGGTATCGTCAGCCTGACCAAGAGCTGGTATCAGATCAATCGGATGCTCAGAGTGGCCGACAAAAATCTGCAGACGTTGCGACGCCACGGGGATTCCTGTGATGGGCTCCAACCGGGTCTTGAGATAGGCTAAAGACCATCCGGGAGATATTCGCCGCTCGGACGAGGTCTGGTGCGACGTCACAATTAATGGTACATCTGCCATTCCGGTGCTGGCTTTAAAAATTGCGACTCGGCTGATTTTGTTTGTTGACGTTAGTAAAACAGGAGACATGTCTCGCGAACGCGTCGAATTGGTGTTCGCGTGGGACATCTTGGGTTTAATCGATATCTTCGCGCGAAGAGTGAGGATTAATCGTTTTTTTCTTAACTGCTGCACTTATGACTGATGATGGAACGAATATGACAGACCCAAGTCAAAAGAAGCGGGATTCCACAGATTTAGAGCAAGAGCATGTTCACAATGTCTATAACGTCATAGCCTCTCATTTTTCACAAACAAGATACAAGCCGTGGCCGATTGTGGAACGATATCTGTTGCAGTTACCGACTGGCTCGGTCGGTCTCGATGTCGGGTGTGGCAATGGGAAGTACTTGTCGGTGAATAAGAACGTCTGGATTATAGGTTCAGACCGGAGTGACCAACTCATCAAGCTAGCAGCCGAGAAAAACAAGCAGCGCGATGTGCTGGTCGCAGACGCAATCGAGCTGGCTCATCCTTCAGGTCGGTTTGATTTTGCCATTTCAATTGCAGTCATTCACCACTTGGCCAGTCCTGAGCGACGTGTCGAGGCCATTGTCCGTATACTTGAAGTTTTGCGGCCGCACGGTACCGCATTGATCTACGTATGGGCTTTGGAGCAGAAAAACTCCAGGCGAGGATGGGACGAGAGCTCAGATCAGGATGTCATGGTTCCCTGGGTCACCAAGCAAGACGATAAAGAAGTCACGTACCAGCGGTACTATCATCTATACCGAGAAGGCGAACTGGAGAAAAACGTTCATTCTGCTGGGGGTGCAGTAGTTGAATCAGGGTATGAACGGGATAATTGGTGGGCAATAATTTCTCATCTATAGTTTTCGAAAAGTTCAATTTGTCTGTTTGTTTTTCCTGTAATATAGTATTTTTCGTCACTGAGACAAAACACGATTTTTTTTTCAAATCTCAGGATTACGTATGGTACAAGACAAATTGCATTGATGCACGATTGTGAAGCGATAATGAGAAAACTTATGCCAGCAATGCAGCTTCCTTTTCTGGAGCCGACTTGGCGTCGTATGACCACCACGAGAACTGTGTCCCGGCCGCAGCGTGGTAGACTTGAGTCTTGTAGAATGATTCCTTGCCGAATGACAGGAGGATGTCCTTGGTGACCTCGGTTGGCTTCTTGGAGGCATCGATCTCGCTCCACACGTCCTTGGCCTTGTAGTACTCGACAATAGGCTCGGTTTGGGCAT
Source organism: Myxozyma nipponensis (assembly GCA_030580395.1). Taxonomy (NCBI): domain Eukaryota; kingdom Fungi; phylum Ascomycota; class Lipomycetes; order Lipomycetales; family Lipomycetaceae; genus Myxozyma; species Myxozyma nipponensis. The sequence continues at coordinate 58,500 of JAKTSU010000011.1, forward strand.
GGTAGGTGTCTATTTGTTAGTCAATAACGTTTTAAACAACAGCAACCACACCCAGTCATAAAAAAAACTTACTCAAACGCTTCTTAAGGGCATCAGCGTTATCATCAGATCGCTGGATTAAAGGCTCGCCAGTAACATCGTCCTTGCCTTCAACCTTGGGAGGGTTAAAGAGCTTGTGGTAAGATCTACCAGAAGCAGGGTGGACCAGACGGCCAGTGATACGGTCAACCAAGAGCTGATCATCAATCTTGAGCTCAACAGCACGTCTGAGTGGAGTCTTGCGCTCCTCCAACATGGTGTCCAGCTTCTGGGCCTGAGGAACGGTACGAGGGAAGCCGTCCAGAATGAAACTATACGAAGCCGTTAGTAACTCTCGCACGGCACGACGAGTCGCCGAGGAGCAAGACATACCCCTTCTTGCAAGCAATATTATTCTTGAGCTCATCTTCAATTAGGCCGACCATGATTTCGTCCGGAACCAGACCGCCTTGATCCATGATGACCTTGGCCTGCTTGCCCAACTCAGTACCCTTAGTCACATGAGCACGCAGAATATCACCAGTGGACTATGTGGTTAGACTCAATTGCACTAGTACCAAGCCAAAATACGGAACATACCAGATGGCAGGCTTGGAAGAAAGAGCTGAGGATTGGAGCCTGGGTTCCCTTACCTAGCGGACGGAATATTAGTAAGACGAAGCAGCGTCTCTCTCGGGTCAATTGTGCTTACCAGCACCAGGAGGTCCAATCAAAACTGACTGAATGTGAGGAGCCAGAGCCTCAACATCGCTGGCCTTCGACTTGACCTCGTCAATTAGGCTCTTTTCCGGGTACTCGCTCTTGAAACTGAAGTACTTGGCCAACGCGTTGGCCTGGGCGGCGACGAAAGAAGACATTGCTAACGGATACGTCGAGAACTTGCACTAATGCAATTGATATGACTGGAATTACGGGTGTGTATGATATGGACACCTTCAATATGGCTTTTGGCTACGGGAAGCGGGAAATCGCAATTCAGGCAGCCTTGGTCGAATTTTTATATTCTACAATCCCGAAGGCAGCGGCCGACTTCGGTGCGCGCGCGCGCGCGCACGATGCGTTCCGTGCCTTGTTTGCTGGTCTGGCTCTCTTTGTTTTGGACTATTAAGCACCGAGCAAGGAGGGGCATGCCAATCGGCCGAAATTTGCTCGGAAATGCCACGCACTCGGACCAAAGGCAGACCGTTTCTTCTTCACTCGTCCGTAGACTTCTTCCCCCGTCTGGTCTTTCCCGGTCCTCTCGGGGGCCAGCCGCGGCGGACGCTGTGGGAGCCGAAGAAGAAGCTACGGAGGAGGACCCGTTTGTGCGGGAGCACTTCTGCCTACGTCCTCATTATGCCCGTCCAGGTTTCCGGAGTGAACTCGTAAGACGCAGCGAATACCGTCGATCAAGGGCACTACTCTGCTTTGGCACGACTCTGCTCCTGCTGGAGCAGGTCCGGCTGCAGATCATCATGACTGCAGTCGTCAATAATTGGTCAGTCGGGTCGCCCGCCTTTGCAACTTCGCCAAGGTGTTTGTACCAGTAACATTACCAAGGTGTTGGTAACAGTGAAGTTTATACAAGACCCTTGTGGTTATGTGACCGCGGTGGACGAAGCGTGTCGTAGTAGCTCATTTTACCCACCCATACTGGCTTTAGGCATCGTCTACCAGCTTCCGTGCGTGCGCGGTTGACAACAGCAGCAGCCAGAGACAAAGCAAGACGGGATCGTAATCAATCGCGTTGCTGGCTGGCATACTAGAGAAATAATAACGATGCCGTCGATAACTACGGAAACAGTGGCACTGGTGAACCAGACCGTGACGGTGGCGCCGTTGGTGCTGCTATCGGTGGTGGATCACTACAACAGAACCGTGAAAGGCACCAAGAAGCGTGTCGTGGGTGTTCTGCTTGGACAAAACACCGGATCGGCCGTGAGGGTAGCAAATTCGTTTGCTGGTAAGTTCATGGTCGTCTTGCGTCGTTACAAACACGATTGCGATCGAAAGTGATTTCCTTTTTCGAAACGTACGGCAGGCTGACTGGGTGTGCTAGTTCCGTTCGAAGAAGACGACAAAGATCCATCAGTATGGTTTTTGGACCACAACTACGTCGAAATAATGAACGACATGTTCAAGAAAGTGAGCGCTCGCGAGAAGCTCATTGGCTGGTATCACACTGGCCCGATGCGTCAGTCGGCCGATCTCGAGATCAACGATCTGTTCAAGCGGTACACGCCGAATCCTTTGCTGGTAGTCGTGGACGTGCATCTCAAGAGCATCAGTGTTCCGACAGATGCCTACTTTGCGGTGGAAGAAATCAAGGATGATGGCACGACTACGTCACGGACGTTTGTCCACACTCCTTCGATCATCGAGGCAGAAGAGGCAGAAGAAATCGGCGTCGAGCATCTGTTGCGGGATATTCGTGACGGCGCTGTCGGCACATTATCGACTCGATTGACACAACAACTACGATCTCTCAAGGGTCTGCATCATCGTCTTAGTGAGATCAGCTCATATCTCTCAAGGGTTGTCAGCGGCGAGCTTCCCATGAATCACCTTATCTTAAACAAGTTCCAAGATGTGTTCAACCTGCTGCCTAACCTGTCAACTCCATCGGCAGACTCTTTGGATAACAACTCTGGTGAATCCGAACTCACTCGTGCGTTCACAATGAAGACTAACGATGAGCTCATGACTGTATATCTCAGCTCTTTAATACGGGCGATTATTGCATTCCATGATTTGATCGAAAACAAAGTTGAAGGAAACACGGCAGCATAGTTCACAAATATATATGGGTACATAGGTAGAAGTATTTGATATGTATATATATATATATATATATATGTACGTATGTATGTATTGGATCAAAAATTTGTTGTGCAGGGTATATTACAGTTTTAGTATCCAGTGCGTCTCTTTTTCCATCTGCGGGGTCACTACATCAATTGCCTTTCATTTGCCAACCGTAGTTCTGCCTTAACATCCCGTTTCTCGTCCACAACACTGTTTGCATCCAGGTTGTGATCTATTCGGTCGTCCGCTGCCACTTCCTCTTTTTGCTCATCTGATACCGTCGTCACTTGCTGCAGAGACGGAGAAAGATAGTCCGCCGTAGTAACATCCTGCTCGGCCTGATGGGGTTTGATTTGTATATCGCCCGGATCTGCGTCGGCTCGAATATCTTCTCGCGGCTCGATAGGTGGTGGCTCGATAGATGGTGGCTCGATAGGTGGTGGCTCGGCTCTGATATCTTCTCGCGGCTCGATAGGTGGTGGCTCGGCTCTGATATCTTCTCGCGGCTCGATAGGTGGTGGCTCGGCTCTGATATCTTCTCGCGGCTCGATAGGTGGTGGCTCGGCTCTGATATCTTCTCGCGGCTCGATAGGTGGTGGCTGTGGCTCAGCCCTCAATGGTTCGTATGGAACAGCAGGGGCAGCTGGCATTTCGAGATTCATATTTTGAATGTCCAGTTTGCTGACTGGCTTATCCGCACCCTCCGTCACGATATCTCCAGCCGGTAGGCTATGCTCAGTCGTAGGCATATCAGATTGGATAGCAGAGTTGTCAGGTTCATGAAGATCCCCAGACGTATCTAACGCTATAGTTCGGTCACTGGTTCTTTCATTATTCGACACCTCTGGCGGATTCTGCGAGTTGGGTATTTGTTCAGACTGACTTGAATCATCCGATTTCGGAGGATTGTTGTTAATCTTCACAGCATGCTCTGACTTTGGCTCTGTTGGCACATGAGGATCAATGTCAGGCAATGCAATCTCTGCTTTCGATTCGGTCTTGAGTGCATTTTGCATTTGTTGTGGCTGCGATGCTTGTTCCAGTGGCTGTTGTTGCTTTTTATCCTGTTTCTCTGCCTTCGCGTTCTCCTGTTTGGAGAATTTCCCCGATTCTTGCATTTTTTCAGCAAGGTGATCCAGTGCAGGATTTTCTTTGACTTTTTGGATCGATTTCTTTTCAGACACGAGCTCTTGGACTTTAGCCTGCTGCTCTTGAACTTCTTCCGATACTCCATGTGCTTGTGCCTCTTTCACATTCACCTTCTCCTTTTCCTTTTCCTTTTCCTTTTCCTTTTCCTTTTCCTTCTCCTTTTCCTTCACCGCCTCCTCGGCAAGATCTTTGCGAAGATTGGGCTCAGCAGCTGGCCTTTCCAACTCTTTCAGTCTCTTTTGTGCTAGACCTGAGTTTCGTCCTCTTTTGGCTGCTTCGTTTCTCTCCCATTCTTCCTGCTTCTTGAGATCATCGACGCTGGGCTCAAAGATATGCCAGATCACGTAATGGGAAAGACCGCGCACTTCGAATCCGAGCGCGCGACACATTTTTCCAAAACCTTCTGTTTCCGCATGGTTCATGAATGCAAAACCAGGGAAATGCGCACCGGCACGGAAGACACGAGCTTTGACTAGAATCGAAACGCCACCAACACCGTCCAGCTCCACTTCCTCCTCCGGATTGCCGTTTAATTCTCTAGCGTATGCAAGATGCGGTCGCCACGTAGCATACTCCGCGTAGCCCTCTACAATAACCGCGTCTTCGTCTAGTGTCTTGGCAAGTTCGCGTGCAGGGTCACTCTCTTGCCACGAATTGAGATCATAAGGCTGCTCGCTATCAACACCAAGCCATTCTGGCAACGGTCTCCACACATTCGGCACGATAACATCCCGATCGTGGTGCATGAGATCCTCAATAATTGTCGCCGGCGCTGTCTCAATGTCTGCATCGCGCCAGTAAACCCAACTATGATACGGCTTGAGAGCAGCCGACAAGAGCCAGTTGCGGGCTCTGCCCATCAGCTTGCGACGCGACCCTTGGGCGGCGAACCCGTGACGATCCGTAAATCCTTGTCCCACAAGCTGGCCAAAGTCCTTTTCGAAAATCTCAATGTTGTTGAAATGCATGTAAGGGTTGCGATCGTTCTGGAGCTGCACCAGCTGATCGTACAGCTTTGTCCGCGTGTTGTCCTTTGAGTCAGAGATCAGGAACGCCAAATCTAGCAACGAATGTGGGTACGTCAAATTCCGCAAATGCGAAAATAGTAACGGCATGTGTTTCTCAGCATCTCTGAGCGGGATACATAGCAAAACTCGCTCTTGCTGTTCCCAACCCCGGGGAGTCGAGTGCGAATCCGCCAGGTCATAAAACACGATCGTCTCGAGAGCGTCATGTGGCGTGCGATGCAGCGAGCTGGCGAACGTGATCCTGAATATTATAAGAATTAATAATGCCAACCCAACGAATATTGACCTCCGTTCGACCCTTGAACGATTCCTCCACTTGGTGCCAGGCCCGGCTTTGTGAGACGACGGAAGATAAATCCTACGCGCTGTTAGGATCTGACGGAAGGCGGGGGGGGGACACAAGCCGCTATTTCGTACTCACCCCTCCAGTCCATTCATTTGAACCTTGGGTCTGCTGAGCAGACCCCGCTGATGCCGTTGCATCTGTGCTGCAGTACAGTGATGCAGGTGAACAACCGACGAGACGGGGCCAGATCTTATATGTTTGAAAGCCAACAGTCAACCCAAGCACAACCCATCTGACCTACCAGAACCGTTGACTGTTAATGCGATTTACTGATAGTCTGTATTAATTCTGTCGTAGACGGAAAAAAAAAAAAAAAACTCATGAAAATGAAGGAAAAATCTAGAGGGTTCTCAGTGCAAGACGTGAGACCCTCTCGTAACGGTTGTTTTGCTCGTCTGGGAGCAGAAAAACTCTATGGCCGGTAGAACAGCGCCCAATAGTTCGACCCTACGATACGGTTGATCGTGTTGGCCCCTGCGCCAGCCAACCCACGCGCCTTCCAAGATCTGGACCAGATGCAGTAGAAGGCATTTTAAGGCGGTCGACATCCATCAGGCACTAACATTAGGTCTAGCGGTTTATAGATATATACATCGTTTGTTTTTTTTTTTTTTTTTTTTTTTTTTTTTTTTTTTTTTTTTTTTGTTTTGTTTTGTATTGACTATTAACAGGTGTGTGTATATTTGGTTCAGCTTACTCGGGCAGCAGCAATAGTCTTTGATTTGATGACCTCGCCCTTCTTGTTCACGAGCTTGCGCAATTCGCCCTCGGGAGTCTTGTAGACCACGTCAAGGTCGTCGGTGGTAGTAAAGTCAGGCTGGAAGGTCTCAAAAATCTTTTTCTTGGGGTTCAGCACCGGCTCCGGGGTGCCGTCGAAGCCTTCGAAGAAAATCTTGTCACCTGGCTTGGAGCCCTCGGGCGGGATCGTAAACTCGACGGTTTCGCCGTTCGAGGCACACAGAACCATGGCTTCGGATCTCACGCCACGCATGTTGACGGGCTTGAGGTTGGCAACAACCACGATGTAGCGCTGCTGCATGTCTTCGATTGGGATGTACTTGACCAGTCCCGAGCATACTGTTCTAGGGCCAGATTCGTCACCCATATCGATCGTAGAAACATAGAGCGAATCGGCATCGGGGTGCTTGACCGCCTTTTGGATGAATCCAACTCTAAGATCAATCAGACCAGGGGTGATCGGAGCAGCCTCTTTCTTAGCCTGCTGAGGCTTCGGTCCCTTCTCCTTCTTTTCCTTTTTCTTGCCCTCTTCCAGAAGCGACTTGACAAACACGGTCTCGCTGTCGGACTTCAACAGCCCAGATTTCTGCACACGATCAGTCCATCGGACGATGTTGGCATTCTGGCGCTGGGCCGCGACATCCCAGCTGTCGACAATGGGCTGACGGGCACGCGCATACACAATCAAGTCGGCCACGGATGGTGTGTCGGTTCCAAGCAAAAACTTCTTGTTGGAGAGCTGCTCGTTGAGCTCCTTTGCGGACTGTGGAAATCTCTCCGACAAAGCCAAAACTTCACCCTGTTTGGCTTCCTGCTCTGGCGTAAGCGTGGGAAACCGCGACTCCAGTGACGTGGTTGCCTATATATATATATATCTTGTCAGTCCTCGTCAACCGAATATTTTTACTCGCTGCGGGGGGTTTTTTTTTTTTACCTCTGGGTTATTGAGCGTCAACGACGCACCAAACGCTTTGGAAAGCAATTCAAGAGCTGCGTCTGTGGACATATTTCTAGTTGTAATCAGGTGAAACCGTTGTAATGGATATTTAATCGCGATTCGTGCTGAGCGAAACCAGACTGTCATGGTCTCCAGGTGACGGCAACACGCTAGATTGAATATCGCCAAAACTGGGCGTTCGCGGGCTGACTTTCCGATTCTTTTTTCCCCGGCAGTCCAAGACAAATTACCTTCCACCAGCTGGTTGAGCTGCATCCTACAAATTGATAGCTTCCCACGCGTGACCTATTATATACAGCTACTACATTTTTTTTCTTTCCATTTCTTCTGTAAACTAGAGTCTGATCTCGGGAATATTCTTGGCCACCTTCCTTAGCTGAACTTACTATCTCCTGTTAGGTATGGCCATCGCACCGGGTAACAAAACGCGTGAAAGTTCACCCTACCCAACCGAGAGCCTTTTGACGCGTTGATGGGTTTGCCAGGGCTGCAACTTTGAGATTCTAGATTCACAACAGATTCACCAGGAATAATGGCTCAGGCTGCTGCGGTTGATAGTATTGATCCTACTGTCAAGGCACACGTCGAGTCTCTTATACACGCTGTTGGAGGTCCGGACCACACGAGACCAGACCATCCGTATAAACTGGGAGACGACGCGCTTGCCTGTCTCAAGGATCTGAAGAAATGGCTGAAAGCATACGACCAAAAGTTGAATAGGCTCGAGGTTTCTCGCGTGATTTCAATGACCAGCTTAGTAACCGATGATATACCTCAAATTCTGGCTGGCTGGGAAGCGAGCCAAGGTAACGGGGGTGTCGGTCTCGACAAGATCGCCATCGCATGTGGTGAGTACAGCAGGGTTTGGCTACTAGAGCTTTCAAGGATAGCTAACGATCTTAGTTGAGCTCTTGGTTTATTTGACATGGCCTCTCGGTGTCGACGGCATACAGAGTGATGATATGAAGATCCAAGCTTCTCACATCTTACGCGCACAAAGACTGTATAGAAAAGCTGTGCTGAACCATCCCAGCCAAAAGCTGCTGCAGGCAACTGTCCGATTAGCATTACCTGCGCTAGCTCTCCCGAGAGCGCAGAGAGCTCCGAGAGATGATGCGTTGATTAAAGTTGTGTTACATGTTATTCGTAACTTAGCAATGGTGCCCGATGATCTCGAACTCGCGGATAAGGAAAGCCCCCGCAGCGAGCTCATTATGCAGTGCACGCAGCAGAACACGTTGGACTTTCTTCTCCTGGTTGGATCAGACTGCGAGAACTACCAGTCGGTCAATGTGTATGTTATGGAAGTCGTGTATCACCTTGTCAAGTGCATTGACGTCAAGGAACTGTTCGGTGAGCAGGCTGTGGCGGAGAAGAAATCCACCTGGCTGAAATCTGATGTTGGCAACCGGGAAGTCCAAAAGTCAGTAGCAACGAGGCACAGTCGGTTTGGTACACTCATGTCGCTAGTTTCGGTATGTTTCAAGGCCATGAATATCTTGTTGCTTGGTTATAACAGGCTAACGGAGCAGGATGGCAAACGGCTGACGGTGTCTGGCCAAAAGGCACTTCAGAACGAGACCTCTGCGATCGACAAGCTCGACCAGTCCAAGCCTGTCGCAGCTGAATTGGGTGGCCGAAGGAACCAGCAGCCTGATGAACTTGAGCGCAAAATTCGAATCAGTCGTGAATCGCAAAAAGCACTCAAAAGCTTTGTTTGCGATTTTTTGGATTCGGCGTTCAACTGTAAGTTTCTACACAATACGTATGCAAAGCCGGAACGTTAGACTAAGTTTGCTTCAATAGCTCTGTTCATCAGTGTTCGAAAGGAAATCGAGAGAGAGTCTGAAAAGATTGGACCAGTCCATCGGCGCCAGTTTCTTTTTCTCGTGTCTTGGTTCATGCACGCTGAAGTGGAGCGGAGGCGCGCCGACTCCGATCCAAATTCTAAGCCCAACTTCGGCTTGGTGGCCGGGGTCTTAGACCAGCAGAGCATAGTTACAGTTGTTAAGCTAATGCGCGAAGCTGCGGAGAAGAAAGTGAGTACATTGCTTTTGTTTGAAGTCTGGCTGCTGTGGGACATTGATTGGGCTAATGGCAAAATAGGAGCTTGCGACGTTGCGGTGTGCCGCCGACTGTTTTAATAGCATAATTTTGGTGATGTCTGAGATGCAGTCCAGCGAGGTCGAGGAAGAGCGGGACATTGCGGAAAATATGATAAACCGGCTTTTCTACGAAGAGACCACGCTAGACTTGCTGGCATCGTTGCCCAGTCATTTCAAAGATGCGTCTTTTTGTTATCTCGAATCATGCGCCCAGCTCGTGTTTATCGTCCTCAAGCTGTTGGAGAACTATGCTAAACAAAATAAGACCATTATTGTGCGGCGCAAACGAGGCAGGCGGGGCAAACAGCGAGTTCGAAAGCGTGCTTCGAATTCAACTGCCATGCGCGCCGCAGATAAAGCGGGCGGAGACGATGGCGGGGGCAATGATAAGAATGAGTACGACGATGATGATGATGGGCAAGATCCGGATGAGGCCGAGTTGGAAGAAGAAGAATTTGATGAGGTTACTGAGCTGGTAGGCAATGGTCAAGTGTCGGAAAAAACATTCGAGTTTAAACGATTCGAGAACAAGTTCATGACACAGAATTGCGTGGACATGTTCCGCAACCTACTAAGCCACTTCAAGATTCTGAACGATCAGCAAATCCGGTTAGCCCTGTCGTTTTTTCACCGCGTGTTTTTTAAACGGGAGGAGGAGCTTCTGCTTTTCCGGCTTGATTTTATTCTTGTGTTGTACCGATGTCTCGATCCCATTAACGGTATTCCACGAAGCATGAAAAGCCACCATGAGGCTCAAAAGTTCTTTGACCACTTTACGCGACGCCTGATTAAGGCACTAGACGAGCGGCCAGTGCTCCTCGTTGAACTCCTATTTACAAAAATGCTTGATACCGTGTATTTCCTGAAGTATGGCCATGACGATGAACGAGCGATTCGGCGAGAAGCAGCAAGACGATTAATGGTATCTGCAGCAACAACACTGCCCGCAGAGTTTGTAGAGTCCGAGGAGGAACATGACCAAGTAATGCAGGAGGAGGAGGCCGTTGCGGGGATTCCACTACAAAGAACATACGAATGATGCCGTCCCACTTTCGTCTTTCACGGGCAATTAGTGGCTTTTTATATGACCGCAGCTTGAAAGTGTTTAATATGCCAAATAACCGATTTGACTTAGATAATTCCCCTTGGGCCTGAATAGGAATGGTCTTGCTTTGCTAATTGCAGTATTTATGCTCTTTTAAGATCAACCGTCAGGACGATTACCGAACTTGATCGTTCTTTGAATACATGCAAAGCTAAACTATGCTAGTAGCATTTATAGCGCCGGCTTTAGCGGATGGGTTTTGTCCTTAGATAACAACATGGTCTCATAACGTGAAAGAGCAAGAACTGCAGGATTGATCATGATTGTGGCATAGAGGGTAGGCTATTAAAGGAGGGTGATGTAAGATAAAATCAATACAAAGAATATCGGAACACTCTATTAAACAATGCATGCTTCTTCTCTTCTTTTCATCGGGATTAAAATTCTAAGCCATATTTTAGCCTTTCGTCTAAAAAAACGAGCCATTGCGTACTGCTTTTAACAGAACCAATTGCTATAACTAGATAGTGATAGAGACAAGACCGCACACTAGCTTACTTGACTCGGCCAAAGATTGTGAACCACGGTTGATCTTTAATAAAGCCAGATCTGACGGAGCTCCATTTGAAAACAGGGCGATTGGAAATAATGCATCACGGTCTGATAGGTAGGCGGCCATTTAAGAATAGTACATAAAGCTAGCAATTCATCCGTCCAATAATATTTACTAACATCCAACCTACGCGAGAAGCGATTTTAAAATCTTTAAAGCACCATTAACTACAGAGTTCATTTAATCGTAAATCGTAGTGAGTTAAGAAACGCTATTTTGTAAGATTCAGATACAACATAAGTTGGACCGTGATTAGTAACTGTACTAACTTCAGTACATAGAAGACTCTCTGATCAGACTGAACGGCTTGGGCGTCGTTCGGTCGAGCAGTCACCGGTCTACGACTTCGGCTATTATTTTTCGGTATTTTTCAGATACTTCCAGAAACTGTATAATACACACTGGTATACAAGCAGACAAATTTAAAATTATTACAGTAGTCGAGCCGGAATGAAATCGCGAAAGGGCATTGGCTAAAATCGTCGCCGTACAAGAATGTCATTTACTTCGTACACAGGAGCACGATGCGGATCGCACCAAGGCGCTGAAGCGCGGGGCGCAGCTACTTCCTTAAATACCCGCTTTCGGCTTTCTTCCAGCCAAGTCTATATCGACAAATCGCTACACAAGACATCAGTTACGGTGAAAATCGTATTGGCTTTCCACAATGGCCCATCCGGCTCGTGCAATTGACTTAAAGGCCGATGCGGATCTCTCGATCTCTATTAAGAAGGCGACGTCTCCGGAGGAGACGGCACCCAAGCGGAAACATGTTAGAAGTGAGTGAATAACGCGAGCTTTGTAGTATCAAATCTCTAAGTATACAGGCTGCATTGTCTATACCTGGGATCATAGATCCTCCGCTGGTTTTTGGGCATCGCTGAGAATACAGCCTCTGCTGGCTGACGAGGTTCAAACGTTCAAGGCGCTAATCATGCTTCATAGACTTTTGCAAGAAGGACATCCATCTACGATTCGAGATGCTCAAAGTCAAACTGACTGGATTGAAAGCTGTGCTAGAAGCGCTCATGATGATGGATCGAAAGGTTATGGTATTTTGATCCGAGAATATGTGGATTTTCTGCTTGCGAAGCTTAGATTCCACCGGAACCACTCCGAATTCAATGGTATGTCTTTTGAAAGGGTATGTTCGTTTCTCCAAAAACTAACCTGCTAGGAACATTTGAATATGAGGAATACATCTCCCTCAAAACTACCAATGACCCAAACGAAGGCTATGAGACGATATCCGACTTAATGAATCTACAAGACCAAATTAATTCGTTTCAGCGTTTAATTTTCTCTCGTTTCAGATCAGGCTCATCCAATGAATGCAGAATCTCATCGTTGGTTGGTCTGGTACATGAGTCTTATGGCATTTACAAATTTATCACTTCCATGCTGCGAGCTATGCATGCGACAACTAATTCAGATGATGCTCTTGAGCCTCTGAGAATTAGATATGAGGCTCAGCATCACCGACTTGTGAAGTTTTATTATGAGTGCGCCAATCTTCGATATTTGACTAGCTTGATTTCAATCCCTAAGCTTCCTAAAGTAAGTAATTCCGCCGTTGAATATTACTTTATCTAACTTGAAGAATCCCCCCGATTTATTCAAAGACGACGATGATGAATATGCTCCTTCTTTACCGAAACGTCCTGGACAGGACTCGGTTACTGATACTCCAGCGCCAGTCTCACCCATGCTGACTTCAGATAATGATTTATCCGATCTCTATGCTCAGCAACTTGCTCAACAACAAAGAGAGTATGAAGAGGAGCAACGACGCCTTGCTGCTCAGCGGGAACAAGGGCTGTATCAGAGACAACAACAAGCAATGCTTCAGCAGCAGCAGTTTGAAGAACAGCAGCGCGCAATAGCCGAACAGCAGCGCCTTGCACAAGAGCAGCTCCTGCAAGACCAGCTGCAGCGTCAGGCACAAGGAAAGGTGGCGGAACTTGAGCGTGATATTCTCGCTCTTCGAGGACAGTACGATCAAGATCAACTTATGCTGGAGCGATATGACGGACGAGTGAAAGCCTTAGAGAACGAACTTCAGCAGCTCAATCTAACAAGTTCTCAGCAGATGTCTTCGAAAGACGATCAAGTAAAGTCTCTTCAAGAACAGCTTGCGACCTGGAAGTCTAAATATGATGCTTTGGCAAAGCTCTACTCACAGTTACGTAAAGAACACATCGATTTAATGGCAAAGTTCAAGTCTATGCAACTCAAAGCAACATCTGCACAAGAGGCGATTGACAAAAAAGAGAAGCTAGAGCGAGAACTGAAGTCCAAGAATTTGGATCTGGCCGATTTGATTCGTGAACGTGATAGGGCGAAATTGGAACTTGACCGGGTGCGCGGAGGCCAATCGGATGAAGTAGAAAAGCTTCAACGAGAGCTACAAGATGTCAGATCGCAGCTCGATCAAGCTGAGAGACAGAAAGGTAGCGATCTTTCGTCTCTTCTTGCACGTCATGATCGCGAGTTGAGAGATTTGGAAGATCAACTGCACGCCAAACAAGTGGCATTGGACGATATATCTGATCGTGTAAAGGGCTTTGACAACGAGGCCGAAAGATCATTACGCGATAAGGAGGACGAGTTGGAGGTCTACAAGTCAAGCCTCGATCAAGCCTTACTGAAGCTGAGTGAATTAGAGGCGTCTCAAGCTGACACTAACGCTGCTATTGATGGTCAGATCGATAGTGTTCTACTGGGACACATTGAAAAGTTGACGTCCATTATTGATACTATTTTGCGGTCATCGGCTCAAAGAATAGCGGATGCTATTTACGAATTTGACTCGCCAATGCAGGCTGGAAATCAGAATTCTTCCCCTAGGTATGTGTTGTCGATGATAGAGAAAGCACAGACATCCGCGATGGACTTTGCTTCTGCTTTCAACAACTATCTTGCAGATGGACCGAATGGCGATCACTCAGAAGTAATCAAGTTTTCTGCAATGTTTTCATCGTCTATAGCTGATATCCTACTGAACGCCAAAGGGTTGACTAGGCTGGCTAACGATGAGAATCGCGCGGATTTGGTGATAAACATAACTCGTACTGCTGCAACTACAGCAGAGAGGTTCTTCATGAACTTGCTCTCTGAAAAATTGGAACCTTTGTCGATCACAGATCGTACGGAGTGCGTCGTTAATAACAATGTCGAGGTTCAACAAGCACTGATTCGTTTATCAAAGCTCGTCGAAACTTTTGCTCCAAAAGCGGCAAAGAACGCTCTGAACGGCAAGGTTGATATTGGTGAATTGGTGGAGCAGGAATTAAGTAATGCTGCTGAGTCTGTAGCTAAAGCAGCTGAAAGGCTCGCATCTCTTATGAAAAAGCCGAAGAACCCAAATCTCTCAGCTTTCGAATTGAAGATTCACGAAACAATTTTGTCTGCAGCTGTAGCGGTGACCAATGCGGTAGCTCAGCTTATTAAGCACGCCACTGACTCGCAGAATGAGATTGTTGCTGAAGGAAAAGGAGCGAGTTCTCGCACCGCATTTTACAATAAGCATAGTCGATGGACTGAGGGGCTTATTTCTGCTGCAAAATCAGTTGCAACAGCAACAAATATTCTCATTGAGACTGCAGATGGTGTTATAAGTGGTACCAACTCTTTGGAACAGCTTATCGTTGCATCTAACGAGGTCTCTGCTTCTACGGCTCAGTTGGTGGCTGCATCTCGCGTTAGAGTATCTTTTATGTCAAAATCTCAAGAGAAGCTAGAATCGGCCAGTAAGCTTGTTAATGCAGCATGCCGCGCTCTGGTTCGGCAAGTGCAAAGTATACTCCAGGAGAGAGGGTTTGCTGGCGATGACGAGTTCGAAGAAAAGGTTGACTACAGCAAGCTTTCTGCCCACGAGTTCAAAAAGAGAGAAATGGAGCAGCAAGTTGAAATTCTCAAGCTGGAGAACGAGCTTTCAGGTGCCAGGAAGAGACTAGGCGAAATTAGAAAGGTCAGCTACAAACAGGACGAAGACAGTTAATTGAGTTTTGATATGTTTTAAGGAATTAGCAAATAGTAGCTACCCAATATTCTTGAAAATCTTTACACAAGAAAAGGCTCTTATTATTCCTGTGCCGTGTTATCCTTAGCCACAGTGGCTCTCTTCGCAGAGCGCACACGCCTGTTTGAGAACTAAATATCAGCAGCTTTTACTGGGATTCAAGATATTCAGACTAACCCAAACTCTGACCTGGCAAGGTTTTAGACCACAAATAAGTGCTAGACACCGCATCGTGTAGACAGAGGGATCGGGACAAGAATCGAACGATGCGCGGAGAATGGTTATGGTATCGGAATTGAACCTTGAACGATTCCATCGGCGTTCTATCTTGATCGGAATTTTGGGAGCGCCATGAGCTAGGTGAGATCTCATTGCAATAGATCTTCGGAGAAAGATGCTTGGAGGAGGGCCTGAAGGTCTCGACAAAGATAAGCGTTGCTTGCTTTTTAGATTCTGCGAACATCGGCCAAAACATGGACGACTTACGGTACAGTATGCCTGATGGTAGAAGCCATATACACTACTGATTCGAGATGTGGTAAACTCATTCAAGCTTGACTCATTGTTAAATTCTTCACTGCACAGTTTGACAGTGTCCCTCATAGCAGATGACCCGACAACGGATGGAATATCAGGATCTGGTAGCTGAAATGGTACTTGATCGCAAGCTGCAGCTAGCAGCTGTAGGTCTGCAGTGAACTGATGCGTAAAGCCTTCAGCTGCCTGGTTCATGACTACTTTTGTGACGGCAGTGTATGTTAAACACCAAAGTAGATGTGAACAAGAGGTGCCCGATTTTATAGCCAATTAACGAGATCTTACCATGTTTCACAATTCAAACTCCATTGGTCGCACAAGCCACATACTGTCTCGACTGTTCCGGACTGTTCCCCCCCCCATCTTCCCCGGACACGCGCGGTGTGTCCAAATTGTGTAACGTTGTTATGCAAATTAAGTAGTTAGCTAGAAGGTCAAATAAGAGTCGATTGCGTTGTATTTACGATGTACTGAAAGGAAACAATTGCTACAAGGAATTCCAAGAAAAGAGATCCAATTCAAATGTGTTCTCAGTTGGATCACTGTGGTATAAGTTATATATATAATTATGTATAGTCCAGCCATAACCTCGTCTCCAGCGGACGCTTTTGGGGTTTCGGTTAAGCTGCACTGGCCCACATCACTCCAAGTCTCCGATACTAGTGCTGCCAATTGGGGCCCTATTGTCTCACATGCACTAAAGTTTATAGTTAATTGACTTACAAGCTCCACATCCCATTTTGAGGCAGTCACAATGTTATCTTTCATAATCTCGAATATTGTTTTATGGGCAACTATATAGTCTCTCGTAACTCCCTCTATAGTCGCTGTTTATGTTTTCGTAAATTTAAATGACTCTCGAGACCGTTCAAATATGGCTGATAATTGGCCCTCAGTAGTGAATGCGATTGCTACTGAAGATGTAGTCGCGACTGCCGCCAAGCTTCGCTCTCACATATACTTAGTTCCGGACGGCTACATTCCGATCATTTTATTGAATAGAGATGCTTCAGAGCCGCAGTTCGACGAGAATACATGGTCTGCGAAGTCTTTCGTGGTTTCGCTTACCAATCAGCAACAGCAATCATCACCAAGCGAGTTTTCCGATAACCTCAATACGAGAACAGAGACGTCAGACGAGAAAAGCCAGAGTATCGTTCGAAAGAAAAAGCAAAAGGTGCCCCGCCCAAGGAACGCTTTCATTATCTATCGTGGTATCAAACATGAAGAGGTAACTAGAAACTTAAATGTTTCAAATACTGTGGCTTCCCAAATTATCGCTAAAGTAAGTCATCGAGCCATTCGTACTGAAAGATGGCCACGTTAACAATAGATGTGGCATGAGGAAACAGCTCTAACACGACTCTACTATCAAAACTGCGCCCGAGATGAAAGAGAAAAACACAGAATTCACTATCCACATTACCGGTATACACCACGAAAGCCAGGAGAAAAGCCAAAACGGAAAAAGAGGAAAATCGAAATCGAATCGACCGAAGGGAGATACGAGTCGAACATTTCGCCAGTGGATTATTCTGACAGCCAATCGATGGAGTCTTTGACACCAGCAAATTACGATCTGACAGTATCCCTGAACGAACGGAGATTTGACGAAACCGACGTGTGCGAAACAAACATATTTCTTCAACCCGATAACGAGTTTGCCGTACTCATGTGCTCCTAGACCTAGGGCAGCTGGATGAGGAGTATATAGGCGAACTTTACAACTGCGGTTTATATCGATCTACGTGAATTATTTGCATATTGTATTGGCAAGCATAAGTTATCTACGTTCGAGTATATGTAAGTGGGGTCGCTTAAAAGCTTAAATTCGCTCACTGTTTTCCGCGAACCTCACTGTCCCATTTAAAATACTCGCATCGATACTCATTAGTAGCATCAGGCGATTGAGCTGAAGGACCTGCCGGTCTAATAGCTTGATTAAAATTTACGTTATCACAAATAAGTCAGCATAGTATAATCACATACCTTGAACACAACCAAAAGAGTCGTCCTAGATTGCGGCCGGGCTTCTTGACGCTAAACTTCGTACACTTCTCACCGTGTGTCGTACAACAAGGTGCATCAGGAGCAGTAAAGATTTTTTTCCATAGATCTGAAGAAGCTCTTGCGTTCTCCGGTTTCGTAGATTTTTCGTCATCGGCTAGCAAATTGTGAAGTTCCTTGTCAGTCAAGAAATTCTCAGCTTCAGTAGCAGCGCTTTTTGGTGCTGCGTCTGAGTTAGTTTGTTTTGGAGTAAAAAATTGTGTCAGTCGTTTTTGTTGAGACGCTGCCTCGTCTTTTGCTTTTCTTTTTTTGCTTTTGTCTGAAGTCAAAGAGGAAGAACAAGAAGACGCGGTAGTAGCAGCATCCTGTGTAGACAACAAATTTCCTGGTGGCCGGTCGTTGATTTTTGGATTTAAGAGCGTGTCACTGTGCATACGCTGAAAGATAGAGCGGATATTTTGACGACCAGAGAATTCTGGCAGAAACTTTGTCGACAGTGATGGAACTGTAGAAGAAATCAAATCATAGTCCAAAGGCAGATGGAAGTCGGCATAAATTGGGCAATGGTCAGAGCCTAGAAGATCAGGCCGTATATTTGCTGCCACGCATAAATCGGCAAGGCCTGCAGAGGGAAGAATATAGTCAATTCGAGAGCCGTAGTTTGCTGGGCGGGCATTAATCTTTTGATTCCAGCACGTGAACATGCCTTTCTGATCAAGATTATGAGATCTGCAGACGTCTACCAATACTCCGTCCTCGTGAGGTTTAAGCAGCTTGTCCAACTCTGCACGCGCAAATGTAGCCTTGAAAGGCCTATCTGACAGATGTTCTGCCGTGTCAATTTCATCGCGTATAATATTGAGATCTCCCATAAGAACGACTTCCCGTCCAAGCTGGATCAGTAGACGGATTCGTCGGAACAGTGCAGACAAGAACTGCTCACGAAACTGACTTCGGTCACCGGTAGTGTTAGCTGGACAATAGACTCCAAGCAACACAAATGACTTAAAATCTAAAACAATCGCTCTACCTTCGCTATCCAGCTCTTGTGCCTCCGAATCAGGGATGGACCAGTCGTATCCGCCTATTCCAATCGAGGAATCCCTATAAGCGATTCCATTGCCATTCAAAAGAGTGCCGGTAACACCTTCCTCTGCAATCACAGGTCTGCACACGGAAGAGCGAGTATAGATGGACACACCAGAATATCCTTTCTTCCTGTTGGGGAATGTAAAGAAGGCATCGAAGTCGGGTATCAGAGCCATCTCTGACGTAAGATCTTGCCTTTGAATCTTGGTTTCTTGAAAACAAATAATGTCGGCTTCCATCAAATCAAACATCGCTCTAAACGTTCTGTCGGTGCTCCATGGGTGATATTTAAGTACGTTCCTGATCCCGCACACATTAAAAGAGACTAGCCGGAGCTTTGTCTTGCCTTCTGGCAAGGATGGGCCTGGCCTATCTCCCGCCTCTGCCATCTTGGACGCATTCGCTAAGCAATCACATCCGAAACCACTCGGATCTTATTGGCAAATAAAATCTTCGTCTGACGAACATAAACAGAAAGCTCTGTTAATTAAATCGATATTCACCCAATTTGCCCGTCGATGCCATGGGTAAGGGTGTCGTGCCTGACGTGCGATAAACGAGAGAGTATATCAATATGGCCAACTCGAAGATACTGGCCGGGCTCAGAAGCTTGTCAGAACAGTTCCAGAAGAATTGATACTGTTTTCTTTTCATAGCATAAGTACTGTCCGTGCTCATACTGAATACACCTCTGTGTTTCGAATAACGCATTTGTCAGCATGCAGTCGTATACTCCCTCGGCTGGTTCTGCTCGTCCAGCTCCACCAAATCAGTCAAACTCGTTTGTCTCGAGACCACAGTTTAAGCAGCAGACATTTGAGGAGATTTATGGCATTCCTGAGAATTTTTTGGAAATTGAGGTAAGTTCGTCCCGCAGAAGATAACTGTACGGTAACGATTGTTTGTGCTGAGCGTCACGCTTACCAAGATATTAGGTCCGGAACCCTGAGACACACTGTATGGCTTATAGTTCGAGATAGTCTGACAAATGAGTACTGATACTAATTTGAAGCTGGATACGGAAGAGGAATGTATACGGACTACGAAATTGTTTGCCGGGTATGTTATGTCAATGGGTCTTATGTTAAATGACCATCTACGTGATAGCTAACGTGGATATTTACAGACGAATATTCCGGCATTCAAGCTGAAATACTCGGTTGTTCGTCGACGTTACAGTGATTTCGAGTATTTTAGAGACATTCTTGAACGAGAATCCTCGCGCGTGACCATTCCCCCATTACCTGGCAAAGTATTCACCAACCGCTTCTCGGATGAAGTCATAGAACAGAGACGAGATGGTCTAGAAAGATTTCTGCAAGTGTAAGTGATTTGTTATGATGCATGTATATCTGGATATCTTATCAAAACTAGTGTCGCTGGTCATCCTCTGTTGCAGACGGGATCAAAAGTTTTGTGTGGATTTATTCAGGATCCGCAGTGGGATAGAGTAAGTAGTGACTCCAATACCCAGTTGAGTGTATTTGTGCTGACATAAGCAGAATCAGTGGATGTAAGCAAGTAGTTAATGGGCTAAATTAATGTTTTTTGGTGTGTTTTTGGACGTTTTGCTGTACATGATCAACTCGAGGCACGTTTTGTTAATCAAGTCACTTTTCGTGCACATGTGCAGTCTTTTTCGGGCGCGCAACTCGTGTTCTGAAAGAGACTCTTTCATTGGTGTATTTAGACAAAAAAAAAATACGTGCAAGATTGGCTTGTGAATCTGTATTACAATAAAGCCAAACGTTGGTGCCCACATGTACGCAGTACGCGTATGTTTTGTACTAGTTTAGCCGAGTTTGTATCTAGAAAGGCGTGCGTAAATTCAGCTCTGCGTCAGACTTGAAACGAGGAGTTGAAGTGGAAAGACTGTTAGCTGATCTGGGCTTTTTTTTGTTCTACAATTTTTGAATTGTAATACTCTTTTTACTGATATTCTTCTTACTGTGTGCATGTGTATGTATCGGGGTCTCTTATTTTCTGCGATCTGAGATCTCTCTTTTGGCATAATTAGTCTATGAAGTCAGCTAACTTGGGTTGAAAGTCCATTGTATCCTCTCTCTTGTGCTTTAGATCATTATGGCCGACGAATACAATTATGAAGTTGACATATACGATGATGGATCCGTAAATCGAAACGACTTGCAGACAGGGACCGGTACTGATAGAGAAGGTAACAACAGCATACGCCATCACATCCAGTCGTATCAATGGGCTATACTAACTGCGACTTTGTAGCTGGAAAATCAGAAGGCGGCGAAAAATGGCAGGTCTTAATACCAAGAGAAGGGACAGATAGTCGTCCATTAGACCAGAACTCGACTACTGCTTTGCATGTGGCCGATCTTGAATGGTGGACTAATGAGGAAGATGTTCGAGGATGGGCAGTCGATGCAGGTTGCGAATATGAGCTAAAAGAGGTGACATTTTACGAACACAAAGCTAATGGCAAATCAAAGGGGTAAGATCCTTTTTTTATAGCCGATATCGATTGATTTTGTGTGGCTGACAACTAGTGCCGTTTTTATGGAATTTATCTCACCGCAAGCTGCGACGGCAGTCAAGCAATCACTCGAAAATTCAAAATACAGTGTCTCATTTCACAGTCCAGCGCAAAATCCTTTTAAGATGACTCCAAAAGATGGCAATCGCCCTATGATGAATAATTCCTACATGAACAGGGGAGGCGGGATGAATCGTGGGCGAGGATCGTACAACAATCGTGGTGGATATCAAAACCGCGGAAATATGCAGAATGGCCAGTACAACTCTGGCCCGGCGCCAATGGGATACAATAATATGCCTATGGGTGCGTTTGGCTTCAATGGGGGTCGAGGTGGTATGCCTATGCATGGCGGCAGGGGGATGCCTATGAATCGGGGACGAGGTGGTATGGACGGCGGTGGGTTCAATCCAATGATGGGATTCAATGGTTTCCAACCTCAAGGATTTGCGCCAGGTCCATTCGGTCCGATGATGGGATTCAATAATGGGCAGGATCAACAAGGCTGGCAAAATGACAGCAATCCCCACGGCAACAAAAGACAACGCGGGCCGGAATAACTGATAAGATGATACTTGAAATTAATGTACAAAATAAATTTAATATGCTCGGGGCTTCTTATTCTTCTGAATGGCGTATTTTCGATCGAGATTCCCAGGAATAGGTGGAGCTTTGTAGTGCCATAACTTAGCTAATCGAGGATCATGTAGAACGTCATGGTATACTCGCTTGCGAATAGGCTTTGATATTGACTTGTCGCCAAGAACTTCGAATGGCTGAATGATAATTGTGATTGGAGGTTTCTTGGTTCCTTCACTTTCATCCTTCTTTGAAGATGATTGCTCGATAGTTTTTTCCAGCTCGTCTATGTAGATATCAGCCATATGATATCTCAGGCCGTCGGCAACACTCGAATCTGTAGAACTATACATGTAAGTCAGCTGTCTGAGAGAATCTATCGTTACTTAGCTTCACTTACGACAAAGGAAATTTCATTAAAATCTTGTTGTACTTGTTGATGAACTTTGTGTCCCAATTGAGCTGTATCATCTTGCGGAACGCAGCAGAGACATACCGTCTGACTAGTAGATAAAACTTGTCAATCCGGAGTGCGTCGATGTTGTTCCATTCTCTGCAAAAAGTGACCCAAAATGTCTTTATAAGGCTAAGGCAATTATTTTCGCTGGCGTCAAGTACAAGTGCTGCCAGCTTGTCGGCTGTCTTCTGTTGTACGAGCGGTCGATCTGACATCCACATGCCTGTACTATTAGCATTCACACATCTCAATTTGACGTCCTGATCTAGCATACAGTAAAAAAGACCCTTCCATAATTTAAGAAGCTCTAAATCGTCTATTTTATCGTTGATAGCAACAAACTTGCTGGCTTCTGCAATCCCAGTTTCTCGCGATGGACGGTCTTATGGTTAGTAAACATCTTATTTAACATCTCTCGTATAGCATACCATTTGCAGCCAGCTTCTTGACAAGTTCTTGAGGAACAGTAACCTTGTCTTCCGACATTTTTACGAATTCCATCCAATTTGGATCTTGTATTTTGTATCTTCACAGTCGTGATTCTCAGAAATTTTTTGTTTCTAGATAGTGCGGCGCTCGACGTTGGGAGTTTGAGATTTGGGCAAAGCGATGCAGAATGGACTAATTAAGACGAGCTCTCCTTCAACTTTGTACATGTTACAATTCATTAAAATATTCACACCGGGAATAACCACTTTTGTTTCAGAAAAAGGTACTTCACACATCCCAAGAGGTGACCGAGTCCAAGTTGACGATCGGTACCACCGAAGGCCGTCCATGGGCGCATTGAAATGGTAGTCGACATAGCGTTAACTTAGATATCAACTGAATACAATCCAGATTAGAAAGCTGATCACCAAACATTATCGCACCTGTTGTCAGTATGATAAGTCCAAAAAGAAGGACGAGCAGACGTACCTCGACAGGCTCGTAAATTGAATATATCACGCATTGTGGTAGGAATATAGTGTAATAAAGCGTCAACCGAAGGCTCGGTAGCAGAAGTAAACCATGTGGTCGGTACTTCTAGACATACGCCCGCTAAAAGATCAGATAGATGCTGCATCATTACCAATTTGAATAGCGAGATATCAGACAAGCATCTATCTACAATGGCGGCCGGCCAATTGGTGATGGAAACGCTGTCATGGGATACCGTAAAATGGATTCCCCAAAATGCAAATTGCTCAGAGTATTGGAGCAGAGACTCGATATCACTAGAAGATGCAGAAAATACAGACAAAATATCGAGTGTCACGGTCATTGCTGAGTGCTTTTCCAGAATGCCTGCGCAAAACTCATCATAGATTCTTTCAACTCTGATACGCTCATCAACAGCATGCTGATCCAAAAGGATCAGATTTGAACCCGCCAGTCCATTTATCCTCGCTAGAATGAATTTCTGATCAACTTGAGATATAAAATTGGCATTAAGCAGATCGTCACGATTTAGTCTGACCTCTGTAAAGCATTGTACTTTAGAATCTGTGATGTTCTTAATTTTTGGCTCACAAGACTCGAAGACAGGACTTTGCCATTTAGTACTTTTGTACGGTAAAGTCGATTGAGTAGATTTATTCAATAAGCAAGAGCTGATAGAGGAGTTTCCACGCAAATGAGTAACATTGCAAGATGCTGTTGAATGTCCAGTCTTGGTTCGTTTCACGTTATCAATCGTTACTGGCATATCTGGTCGTGCCATGCGAGACTTGGAATATAAATTCTTCAGTAAAGGACGTTTTGATTGGCTAGTTGCCGACGACAATACCGCCGCATAATTTTCCTTCTGTGAACTGTGACGTTTAGTGATAGCATTGACAAGTGCGCCAGAAAGTAGGTTATCGTTTTCGACCAGCATAATGCTTTTTGTGGGATCTTGACAAAGCTCTGAGATTGACAACTTCATTTTTACACATAGTACGAAATTATGAATTACTCCAGAGTCTGACCCTACAAGTAACTTTGACACCAGCTTATTTGCATCGTTTACCAACCTTCGACCGTTCACAACTGTACTTCTCAGTAAACGTATTCGCGCGGTATTCATAGGAATTGGGCTTACAAATATACTGTACCGGTCTTCTCGGAGCCTCAGATACGCTTATAGCCCCATTTATTGCAGGTTTTCCAGACTCAGTAACCGATCTGATAGATATGATTTCACCAAACGCCATAAGCACTGCTGGAGGTATCGATCTGCCAGGCTTGTTTCCAGGAATTGACAAAGTAATCCCTAAATCAGTTCTGAAAATGATTTGCACCTTGCGGTCATATGCGAATGACAGCGCAAGCTCGAGTACACATGTCTTGACCGATCTGATCAACGCGTCGCGAGACGTAGGATGTGAAGTTGTCCCATCGTCTTGCACATATATCTTCCTACGCACTGGGACATTTGTAAACAGGTTCTGAACGATAATCATGGTCCCGGAGTCTCTCATTGGTGATTGAGCTTGTCCGGTGTAAACATGTTGTGAGTTGTTGAGTCTTGTAGTCTTTGTGAGCCGATAGTCCTTGTGTCGAGACGTAATAGTAAGTAGCGATACGCTAGCAATACTAGAAAGTGCTACAATTAGCATATACAACGGAGAAGCAGTTTAAGAGGCCTACCTTCTCCTTTGAAACCGTAGGTCTGTATATCATCGAGATCGTGTAGCTTGGTACACTTCGAAGTAGCTGCACAATTAGCGCACCCTTGCAACACGCCAATCTTAGACTCACCATATCTTTGACCAATACAATCTAAATCTCTCGGAGTAATTCCTTCTCCATTGTCTTTGACATGGAGTAGCAAAGTGCTTGGGTCAAGATATACATCAATGCTGGAAGCCTGCGCATCGACTGCGTTCTGCACAAGCTCTGCCACACATTGGGCAACAGAGCTGACAACGACCTGTGACCGTAGCTGTGAGGAGACAGCTGGCGGCAAAGGCCGTATTGACATCCTCACTTTGAGTACGTACTTGTCCTTATGCCGTTCTCATGTGAAAGCGGTCGTGATCTAGAGTTGGGAGGTATGGCCCGAGGACAGTAAACAAACGACTTGATCCGTACTATATAGTATGACCATGGCGATTTTACGGAAGACTAAAATTTAATATCAGAACCAAAGTTCTAAGTGGTCTGTAAGGGTTTGATTTTTCGAAGACTAGAAAGGTTATATAAATGCAGTTCTCTTTTGTATCTCAATACAATACAGCTCGTACTAGCTACACTTTACACTATTTGCATGTCAAACTAAACTTGTAGCTTCGAGGCAAGATTTGGCAGTGACATCCAGTTAAAATGCAACAATTGTTAGAGCTTTATAAGAATGTACAGGGCAAATCAAGCGTTGTGACCGGACCGTACGAATACGCGATCGCCATTTCAGCATTATCGCTTCATATTGTATTCATCACGTATATGCTATACAAATACTCGCATCTTTTCAGGGTGACACTTCTCGAAGCCATTAAGTTTCTCTCCAGAACCTGATACAACTCCTTTCGAAAATTTAATGAGCCATGATTTTGTTCGTGATTTTGGCAATCACATGCAGGGCAACCACGCTAAGGATAAATCCAACGCTTAAAACCATGACGACAACGGGATCAACAATCAAACCAGCAGCCTCATCAGTGTAAAGCTTGAGCATAGTCGAGCTGGAACCGCCAGCTCCGGCAGCACGCGTAGAGCTTGGGCGCTGATTGGCGACTGCCTGGTTGTGCTGTTGGGTCGCACGACGGCTTGAAAGTAAATACACAGTTTTCAGCTTCAAATTGACCGTCAATATGACTTACCGAACGGCGCTTCTGGGACCACCTGGAGCCTGAGCTGGTGCTGGTGAAGACTATTTGTTAACAATGGAAAATGGAACAAACTCGCCCAACCATTTCGAAAGAACAACCAATTCGACATATTGATCTGACCAGGCTCCACACAAAGTTGTACTTACCATTATGCTACTATTCTTTCCTCAAACTGAAAATTTCGCCGAGGATTAAACAACTGAAATTGATCTCGTGCTCAATCAGTTGGATGGTACCCTAGCTTGATTCACCAAGTGGATCGAATTATGAAGAGGCCACCGCACCAGAATCATGTAAGGGGTTCGAACCCAACCAGAAAATATACGAGACCGCTTTTTACCCACAACTAACATTTAAGACGCTTTGTAGACATATAAATAACGCTGTTGAAAATACGATTGCATATATCTGCTCATACTTTGGGTGAATAAACCTGGCGCACCACTTTTGAATCTTACGACCTACTGATAATGCACATTTAGGGTGCTTGATTGACCGCTATAAGACAGAGATATCAAATTTGCATTGGCAATAGTGTATATAATTACAAACTAAACCACACTTTTAATCGTTCAAGAAACCATGCCAGGTGATTTTGTATTCCTTCCAACCGTTTTCACTTTTCTTTGACTCGCCTTCCCATATCAACTACTTTTCATTATACGTCTAGTAAAAAGTAGAAGGTCTGTGAGGAGCAAAAGTCTGCTTCGACTTGACGATGCGGTGGGGCAGGGGGAACTTGAGATCGGGGGTAAGGAGCTGCTTGATGTATTGACGCTTGACATCCTCGGACTTCTCGAGCTCAACGACCTTGAGAATATGGATCGAACGGAATCTGGCACGGTGTCTGGCAGCAAGGTCAGAGTACAGCTGCTCAACAGCGGCGGTGCGGGACAGATCACGGTACTCCTTGTACATGTTGTGAGTGCCTGAACGCGAGTCGTAGCGGATCCAGATACCAAAGTTCTTGACCTTTGTAGGGCGCTTCTCGGAGATAACCTTGAGCGAGACAATCTCACCGGTTGACTTCTTAACCTTGCGGAGCTGCTTCATGAAGTACCAGTATCTCGACTTGGCAACGACCGTGTTAGGCGCGAAGATCGACAGACGATAGAGCTTTGGCGCCGGGTCAGTCTCAGTTGGCAAGTGACGGCCAATGACCTAGAAAAGTTAGAATGCTGGACATAATCGACACCGTATTTGATATTTGAGCGTGAAACAATGCCATCGGGAGAATTTGCAGCAATTAAGAACCTAACACTGCACACACTGCTATCGTCAAGTTTGGAGATTTCGCAGTCTCGTTCGGCTACTCAACCTTGCTTGCGGCAGTGTCTGTCCATTAAAAGATAGGTCTTAACTGAAGTCTGTCTGCCCGCTCATTGATTCTGCTCTTCAAACATTTGCATACCTCGTATTCCTGAAGACCACTCACTGCAAACAGTTAGCATGTCACATATTTAAGGCAAGCCAGCCGAAGCAATCAACATGATGTCCAAGTGCATCCAGAAGTTTTGGCGACCTCGTCAATGCGGTGACGATCGCTGTACAATCCAAACCATCACAGGACAACAACAAGTGACTGCTTCTGCTCTGAAATACCACAATCTGTACTTACTTTTTAGTTACGTATGCTGAAGGATGAACACAATCACGTACGATCTTGCAACTTCGTCAAGGAAGTTCATCAACTTTCAACAACCTTCACTCACAACTGCCCGGGCACGGAGCGACACCGAGCGTGAGACACGACTCAATGATGCGCGTGTCTGAACGTGACTGCGTACTCCAAATGTTGGTAAATAGCCCTATTTGTTTTGCAACATCTAAGTGCCCTAAGCTTACCCGCCCTAAGCACCAGATAGCTGCAAACCCCAATCCGGCGCAGTCGCATATTCTGGGGAAAGAAACACGTCTATCACGTGGGTCGGTATGTTAGGGCTAGGGTACGAACTCTAGACGTCCTGGGGGGGGGGGAAGGAGTGAGCAGCGGTTGTTGGAAAGTGGGAAGGCAGGCGAAGGCGGCCAACGACGCAACAAGGCGGATTCGCGAACACACCCGTATCCCATTACCTGCATCAAGTTGTGCTTGGAAGACGGTAGACGCATTTGCTGCCACTACGATACGGACGATTTTGTCGATTGTTCTTCCATTACAGGAATTGGTGGTCCCTTCATCACTTTCGGCTCTCTAGCGATTTTCCTGAAAGGAGGCAGCGTCATTCTTGGTACGTCACCCCGTGTGGTTGGTTGGCTATCCATATATATATTGTGGTGGGCGTGATAGCATTTAAAGCAAAATCAACTTCGCGTTGGCTTGCTATGCTACGGCGACTGTTGTGTAGAGGCGTCGGTTACTGCATGTTAGGTTCAGAGTGCTGACTCAAGTCTAGTGAAGACGATCGAAATAGACACACAAATTGTTTATTATTAGTTCAGATATCCGGCTGTCACAATGGCAAGCTCCAGAAATTACGATCTGTTGATCAAGCTTTTGCTTATTGGTGATTCAGGTATGCAATCCCAGAAAGCGAAACCCGTGGTTGAGTGAAGGGTAGTGCATCCGATGCTGGACTCTCCAAACGCATTAGAGACCTTCATCCCATGCGATGTCATCAGACTAGTTTGAACAGAGTTGCATGCCTAGATCTTTCTAGCATGCGGTGCGTTTCTGGTTCTATGCTTTGCTAAGAGGATGCACTGCACTGCACCTGCTCACGAATCGAATTATATCTAGCAGAAGCTATATACTAACTCTGGTTTAGGTGTCGGCAAGTCGTGCTTGCTTCTTCGCTTCTCTGAAGACTCGTTTACACCCTCATTCATCACGACAATTGGCATTGATTTCAAAATCCGTACTGTGGATCTGGATGGCAAGCGTATCAAGATGCAGATCTGGGATACCGCCGGCCAAGAACGATTCCGCACAATTACAACCGCCTACTACAGAGGCGCTATGGGTATTCTACTAGTTTATGATGTTACGGACGAGAAGAGCTTTAACAACATCCGCAACTGGTTCTCGAATGTAGAACAGCATGCATCAGAGGGTGTTAACAAGCTACTTATTGGCAACAAGTGCGATTGGACAGAGAAGCGGGCGGTTTCAACCGAACAGGGCAAGGCGCTTGCCAACGAGTTAGGAATACCCTTCATTGAGGCTAGTGCAAAGACAAATGTCAATGTCGAAGAGGCTTTTATCTCCCTTGCTAGACAGATCAAGCTGCGGGTGTTGGATTCTGCTCCAGAAACCCAACAATCAGCCGGAGGCAGTGTTGATATCAATAGTTCACGAAGCTCGGGTAACGGAAAGTGCTGCTAGACGCTAGTAAGGTTTGGCTCCGTTTGCAATAACTTGCTGCCACTTTCTTCTGTTGGAGCTGTTTTTGCTGTGAGAGTGTACCTCTGCATTATTTTGCGCCACTGGCTTTGAATGGCTTGCGCTTTTTCAGACTTGAGCGTAGATTTTGTTTAAATCTCTTCTGATTTCATTCACTTTAATGTTTGGATGACCTGTCCATTTAGTTTGTGCTGTTTGTATTGTTTTGTTTCCTGTTTGAATATTGTTTGATGTACATGGGTGACTACGAATCTGTTGTTACCAGATCCTTATAAGGCCGGTGAATACATAAAGATTTGGAAGATTAGACAGACACCCCTGAACGACAGATTTACAAGTCATTGAAGTTACCTTTATCTAAACTGATCTCTACGACTAAGACTGACGTAAACGAACAACACCTATCTGTATATACAGTACGCAATTATTGCTGCATAGCTACCAATTTTGTAACATTCGTACCTCTCAGACGTAACTATTGATGGCAAGTAGATTAATTTTTTTTAGTTTTATATTTTGAAATTGTTTAACTAACAAGAGTTGATTTCTCTGCTGTAGACGAACACCATGTCAAGATGTGGGTTAGGTTATATGGCCGCGTACAAAGGCCAACCTGTCAAGAGTCCAGAAGTGAACAAGCTCGAGGATTGAATTCGAAAAAGTGTAGTCTTTTACACATCAGCAACGTTGAGTACGAACAAACACAGTAGTACAAATAACAATAACTCTACAACTATGGCCGACTCAGTGCAGCAAATTGCTGAGTACCCCAAGGAATTCTTTGACGATGGCATGCAATTCGTCAAGCGATGCGTTAAACCCAGCAAGAAAGGTATCCCCACCCATTCAACCTTCCACTGCGTCTGATCTTCGTAATGGCGGGCAATGTTCAATCGATCAATGATAAGATGCTAACTCGTTTGTAGAATATATCAAGATTGTTCAGACTGTCGGTGCAGGCTTCCTAGTGATGGGTGCTATTGGATATATGGTCAAACTTGTATGTGTACCCTGTTTGCGTGGCGTAATAGTCTCTGATTCCTGCTAACTATTCAGATTCACATTCCTATTCGTCACCTTATTACTGTCTAGATAATACTTCTTGAGCCTTTACTATTTTTTATGAAAGTCAATTACATGTATATTACAATAATACTATGACCAGCAAAAGCACTGCACTCTACTCCCGGGCCATAATCGAATTCCCACTAAACTTGTTCGATGCGAAAACTAACGCTAATTTATTTTCTTACATATGCAAAACAGGCTCTAGTTTAACACAAATCCGAGCAGTATACCAACAACAACGTATATCCTTAACCATAAAACAGCGCGCCAGACCTTGAAAGACTCAATCGGTTCTTATTAACTCAGTCTCCGTGAGTTTAAAAATACTCATCTTCATAAGCTTCAAAATCATCTTCTTCCAGCTGACCAATATCCAAATCGTTGTCATCTTCACCCGAAGGGTCTCGCCATTCATGCGCGAGAATATTTCCATCGTCGCTGGTTCCATCCCAAGATGAAGACGCAATCATGGGGAGATACGGGTGCCAGCTCACGTCACGAACGCATGCCATTTCGTCGCTAAATCTGCTATATCTAGACTGGCGGAAACGTCGGTGGGATTCTTCGTAGCTATCCGAACCGTAGTTTCGATGAGTCGAAGCAGTCACATCAATAATCTTCACGATCTCGCCATTTAAACTCCAGATATGGATTTTACCATCAGTAGACCCTGAATACAGGTATTGGGAACCAGTTGCCGATGGTGGTGAGAAATGGCATCGGATAAGAGTGCGCAACACTTGGTGACCAGTATACGTCATCACACTGCAATCATTTGGATGACGACTTCCTGGAGGTAGTGGGAACCGCTGATAACGATAGTCGAATCCCGTAGATAGACTACTGACATTCATTCCATCAAAGTCGCTGTTAGACACAAGCTTACGAATGTCCCATAACTTCATAGTTTGATCTTTGCCATTTGAAATCAGGTAACGACCGTCTCGTTTCGAGTCGATGTATGTGATTCCTTCAAGGTGGCCGACCAACACTCCAGCCGGCTGCTCTGATCGCATGCTTCGACGATCCCATACTTTGATAAGTGAATCATCAGAACCTGAGTACAGAATATTTCCCGACTCATCGCCAAAACAGACAGCATTGACTTCGTCACGATGTCCAAGAAGCCTGAGCACTACTTTCTGCTTCTCAATATCATACACGTACATACGGCTATCACTGGCACCAGCGACAATTTCTCGGCCATCAGACGAGAATCTGATAGACCATATACCGTAAAGATGGTGAGCTGTTGCGTCATTTTGACTAAAATCAAGACAAATTTGCCGTTCGTCATCTGGAGAAGTACTGGTGAGATGCACCTCGGGAGTTATGCTGCTATACGCAACAAATCGGTTATCTTTTGATAAGGATGCATCAGTAACAGTCCATCTTGCTCTTTCTACCCGGATAGTCTTATATAGTCTCCAAGGGAAATTTTCATTGGTATCGAACATTCGAACTTTGTAATCTTGCGACGCAGTAAAGAAGAAGCTTCCGTCCTCTGAGAATTGACCGCTATAGGCACGAGCATTGTAATGTAACGCTGTCTTGAGAGTATTGTTTGGTATAAAGTTCTAGAAGTACATCGTTAGTTTCAGCAATACTAATTCAAAAATAGGTCCACAGAACATACCCGTGAAAACGATGAGGTTGGGTACTTCCCGTAAGAGACCTCTCGTCGGAATAACCGGTCTCCTAATGACTTTGGATATTTGCGTCGACTTTTGAGCTGATATTCTTCCGGTTCAACCTATCAAGACTGATTAAAATAGAAGTTCGATTAACCGAAAGGCATTCCATAAAGCACGCTTACATAGCCGAATTCGCCGCTAGCTGCAAGCTGAGCGCCCTTCGGATTAGGCACAGGATCAAGAGCCCTCGTGACATGTGCTCTTCTAGGTGTACGCACTACCAGGTTAATTATCCGCTCTGACAAATTGGTTTCCATTGTTGAGGCATAAGCAGACGGGATAGCAAGAAATCGAGATGAACGATAAAGACAGCGATTTCGGATCGTCTTCTGAAACAAGCAATAACAGTTCAGCTCGTCCAGTCGTCGGATCTACACCAAAACAAATCGAGACTAGAGTAGATAAAAGCTCGATTTATTCTGAATGCTCAATCAATCGCAAGAAATTGGGATCGACGTTATCGATCAATATCCAAACTTGCATGGGGTAGCAGATTCCATGGAGATAAGAGTTGGGAGCGTGCGCCGCCCCGCTGCTTTGGCCTATTGGGACGTCACCGGGAGTAGTTGGGCGTGTGTACTTACTGGAGCTAGATGCGCGGCGAGTATGAAGACGAATCCGGGATGCTGGACCGCCAGACCGCATCGACAAGATAGATAAAACAATTCGTCGCTGATTCGACTCATTTTCTAGGGTTGCTGCCAGATCTTCGTCATCGTAGTCGTAGTCGGCCTCCTCTAGGTCGTCGTCGTCCTCGTCGAATTCACCGAATTCGACATAATCCTCGTCGTCCTCGTCGTCCTCGTCGTCATCCTCATCGAATATGGTTCTCAGATTGACATCGTTGTCGTCATTGAATGCCTCTTGTAAATCATAGACATCACCGTCGATGTTGTCGTCCTCGTCGTCGTCGTCAAGATACACGTCCATTTCTTCGTCCAATCCCTCATTGTCGGTCTCGTCGGCTCGTACTTCGCTGTCGCCATTACCTGGAACTTCACGGCTCGGGGAAAACAAAACCGAATCCACTTGGCTCGGCCCATCGCTCAATGCGTTTTCCGACATCTTGCAAGGGTTCTGAGCTCGTATGCACGCGTGTTAGTGGCAGCCTCGATAAGCAGAAGCTTTGGAGGTATGTAAACTCCAAGCACTCGTTTAAAGTCCCACAGAACAAAACCCGCTTTGTTCGGCGATCCCAAGTCTGCCGGATACTTATACATCATAGTCGGCTGTTACAATACTCCAACGAGTACTCCATAATACTTGCTGCCGCGATAAAAATGCCATAATATGAATCTGAGACACCAAGTCATTAGACAATACAAACAGCTCCTTTTTCTTGGAAGAGGTTATCCGTACGTCTGCGAAACACTTGCGGGGCGCAAATCATTGTCCAATTCGCTAACATCTACGCCTAATAGGAAAGGCTACCACTATTTCCGGGAAAAGATTCATACAGGATACATGCGAAATGCGCAATTGAGTGACCGAGACGAAATAAAGCAAAAGCTAGCATTTGGCGAGTACATGATCAAAGGTAAGCGAACATAATGAAGGGTTGATCT
The DNA here is from genome assembly GCA_030580395.1 of Myxozyma nipponensis. Classification (NCBI taxonomy): domain Eukaryota; kingdom Fungi; phylum Ascomycota; class Lipomycetes; order Lipomycetales; family Lipomycetaceae; genus Myxozyma; species Myxozyma nipponensis. The sequence goes on from JAKTSU010000011.1 coordinate 91,959, forward strand.
GCTATAAGTCGCGTGCTGATTTCGATAGAACTTGAAGCATTTTATTATTTAAGAAAGTACAGAGCTATGAAGAGGGCATACTATAACAAATCTAATTGATTTAATGACGATTAGCGAGACACAAGAGACTGATCTCTGTTTGTTAGCGAGATACAAGAGACTGATCTCCGTTTGTTACTTTGTTGTACCCCGGATTTTTTCCCGTCTTCATCGTCTATTGAACACCATGAAGTCTGTCAGCACTGCTATCTAATTTAATGAGAAAACATTTGTCTAATTCAATGACCACGTCAAAACTTATTAAAATTAATTTGACAAAAAGCAAAAAAAAACCGACGCCAGCAGGACTCGAACCTGCGCTCCCAGAGGGAAAGAGATTTCTAATCTCTCGCTTTAACCGCTCAGCCATAGCGCCCAAGATACTTAATACTGCGGAGATGGTTCAGATAAGTCAGAGTATTCAGTTCATTCTGATCTTTCTGGTTCCTCTGAACATGCCAAATACTTCGCTTTATCTGATCCGTATCTGCAATACTTGGTAGCGATGCAAGTTGATCCTACTTATCAGTCCGCTTCCTTTATTGACGAAATTGCTACGCAAGGAGCCGTCAAATCTTATGGAGGCGAGCGTGATGCGTATGCCGTCGACAATTACATCGCATACATTGAGAACCAAATCCTCTTGCGCAACAATGTTAGCGACCGCGAGCAAGTGGCTCTTTTTGGTGCTTTTCTGACTGATGACGCGGCTACTTGATTGAATAAGCTTATCAGATCACGTTCTGAGGCTTTGCAAATCTTTGACAATTTGACCGCAGAACTCAAGAAACAATTCAGGCCTCTTGACCACTCCGATAGCTCGGTGCCCGGGTTCTGCAGAGTTCACCAGGTCACGTCTGTTGAACGCTACAATTTTGAATTCGAAAACGTGATTCGTCAACAGATGCCCGGCTTTTTTTCCAGCCTCTGTTCAGAAGGAACGTTATATTCTTGGTTTGAAACCTCGCGTCTGTTCCCGTGTTATGAAGTTCAATCCTGAAACGCTCGACTCGGTCATGAATCTTGCGCTCAATGCAGACGAGTTCTACGAAGACGACCAGGATTCCATGTCATCCAGAAGCAACTCGTATAAGTCAGCTGGTGAGTCCGGTCCTACGTCAGCAGGTAGCGACGCCATTGACCTTAAGGGCCCGCTTACACCGGAGTTACGCACGCACCTCACCAAAGAAGGCCCTTGTTGGTACTGCAGAGCCGGGAAACACCATTCGAGGTACTGCCTAAAGAAGAAATCTGGTAACCGTGACCAGGCAAAAAACTAAGGTACAAGCGCCCGTTTTTGTTTCTTCCTGGCCTCGGTGAGGATTTCATCTTGACCACTGATGCAAGTCAATATGGCATGGGTGCCGTTCAGGAATAGTTCGAGAATCGTCGTGTTAATGGTGTTGTGAGTTATTTTTCAATGACGTCTTAGGCGTCCCAGTTTAACTACTGTGTTTAGGAGAAGAGATACTTATTTATTGTAGTATATTTCACATTCGAAACAGACCGCTTTTCGTTGTCTTATTTGCAGGCATGATAAGGTGTTAGATTCCCCTAGTCGCCATTCATTGCCGCTATTGAACTAGCAATCACACCATGCTCAGAGACGTTCTGGATGCTGTTCGACCGCGCTACTCGAACTTGCTGATGCTTGTAAGTATGTTCTTTGCGACGGCAGATCAATATTCACGTCGTGCTGAAGCTCTGGGCATCAAACTTCGCGCTCTCGTTGTTCGCACCCAGGACAATATGGCTGAAATGCAACGCAGCATGTAACACAAAGCCACCCGGCACAGTACAATGTAACAGATTGGGTCTTGAATCACCATTCAGTTCACCGCCTCTCTACTAAGTTTGTCAAGGTCCTACTTGTCTATCTTTAACCTGGCCAGGTCGTTAAGAAGATAAACGATAACACATTCAAGTAGATCTCCCGGGCATGGATAACAGACACGATGTCGTCAATGTTAGTTGGTTCCGTCCGTAGCAAGAACGCTTGGTGTCTTATCCGAAAGTAATTATACAAGCCGAATTGGAAGGTCATCCTACAGTTCTCTTCTACAAGGATACTCTCCAGTCTCTGACGCTAATCAGGAGTAGCGGGTTTAGGCGGAGGGGCATGTCACGGAACTGTTCTCTGACAGTCAACTGATCGCTTTGACGCCATTCCGATTCTATCTCTCTATGAAATTTTATCGATCATTGTATGAGACCGTCTCAACCATTAAAGGAAGTTTTTGCTTCCTTTTCTTCTGTTATTTCTATTTAGTTGAACAATAATAGATTATTCCGATTAGTATAAAGTACACGAATACTGGGTTTATCTTCTCCGCATCCGTTGTTTGATTAGTTGGTTTGACGCTAAGTGCCCTCGGCCCTTGGCAAGGGAAAATCGATACTGCTGTGCTCTCTTATGATTGTTTGTGTCCGATTCTCTTTCTTGAGCGACCTGTAGCCTGCTGGCTTTAGAGTTTAAGGCGCGGAGATTGCCCGCCTGCTTTATGTATAATTAAGTATACGATTAACACTACCATGGCCAGTTTCCGTAAATAGTCTACAGTTGAATGTTGCATTTCTCTGGAGCCAGGCAATCATTAGTAGCCGTCATGATTTACTTTTGCTGTTTCGTCGTTGTCATTGCACAAAACTAGATTTATGTGTTGAGATCGAAGTTGGTAAGTTACAGATTAGAGAAATGGAAAATATGCATCCCGGATGTAAAGACGAGGCTAATTCTCCAATATGCGTCTAATGTTGACTGCAGTTTCTACTTCTTGGACCGATTCAGTATTCAAAGGCATGGATTTTGAAAATGTTATCGAATCAATTAAAGACCCATCACGGCACTTTCAGCATGTCGAAGTTGAGCCGCGACTGCGGCGGCGGGCTTAGCCTTCAATATTTAGCCCTACTCTGGGTAAGCGGCCAATGCTAGGGCTACAAAATAACACAGTCACGCACGACGCGAATCTTCGTTTTACAGGTTGGTGATGATTCAGGGCCACGCCAGTAGTGCTTTGAGAAGTTGACGTTGTTCAGCATTCAGCGTCTTCACATCCAAGTTCAACATCAAGACAACGTCAACCGAACATGCCTCGTACGTGAACCTATTACATTTTACGTTGTATGAAATGATCAATTAGCTTACGTTTACTTCCAGATATTCCTAACACGTACTCGAAGACGTTCTCCGTCCCCAAGCGTCCCTACGAACTTGCTCGTCTGGTATGATTCATTGCATTCGATTTCAGAAAAGATAGATTTAGGTGTGGGTTTCAGCTGCTGACAGTCTTCTATAGGACGCCGAGCTTAAGCTTGCTGGTGAATAGTATGTTTCAATAATTATCACGAAATTGAGAACCAATGAACATGAGATTAACAAATTTGTTAGCGGTCTCAAGAACAAGAGAGAGATCTACAGAATTGGCTTCCAGCTTTCCAAGATTCGACGAGCTGCGCGAGACTTGTTGACCAGAGATGAGAAGGACCCCAAGCGTCTCTTCGAGGGTAACGCTCTTATCCGGTATGTGCAGGCAAATCATCTACCATTCGAGAAGTAGAACAAAAAACTAATTTTATTAGTCGTCTCGTCCGTGTTGGTGTCCTCGGTGAGGATAAGATGAGACTCGATTATGTATTGGCTTTGAGAATCGAGGACTTTTTGGAGCGGAGACTCCAGACGCAGGTCTTCAAGCTCGGCCTGGCCAAGTCTATTCACCACGCCCGTGTGCTCATCAGACAGAGACACATCCGTGTCGGAAAGCAGATTGTCAACGTCCCATCGTTCATGGTCCGTCTTGACTCCCAGAAGCACATTGATTTCTCTTTGACTTCGCCTTACGGTGGTGGCCGTATTGGTCGTGTCGCCAGAAAGCGTGCTGCTGCCGCTGCTGGTGGTGACGAAGCTGAGGAGGAAGAGGAGGAGTAAACGATTTGTCGTGAAGAAAGCTTTGTTCATGACTGTTGTACATTTGGTTGGGATTTTAAAAGAAGAATGAGCCATGTAACACTTCCTGTTTTAATATAAAGCGAAAAGTTGAAATATATTTATATCCTAGGCATTTAAGCAGGTCTGTTTGCTAATATCATTAAACCTCTGGATTAGTGTACAAATATGACGAATGCTATATGACCTGTTCTGCTGCTGCAGTTATGCCCGCTTGTCCGGTACAGTACGATTGTTTCGTTGTAGACTGACAGCAAGCGTATCCCCAATTAAAGTCACTCCAAAATGATCCCCAGACACTGGTATGATTACCAGGATAAACATCCTCGAGATATTTGGATCGGGGTATAGCGTGAGCTTGTCCTTTGATAAGCTCGCCCGCAGCGTTGTATTCATTATAAGTTTCACTTGCAGCCGCCTTTAGCTCCTTCGGCAAGTCTCTGGCGTATTCTGCACCGCCATACTTATCCAATAGTTGCTTTTTATTGGCTTCTGTTTTATGTTTTGTCTCTTCTTCATATTTACGTTTGAATAGCGCTCCTTCGGTGGGATTGGCTTGTAAGTGAATGTTCTTGGTGCCACTGTCAGTGACGTCCCACGCAAACCGAGTCAGCTTCTGAAACTCAGCAGCATCTCCGGATTGGCGTATGAACTCGTCATCATCGTTCGCATCGAGCAAATCGGCTGTGTCATGCGTGGTTCGCGTCTTGGGATTATATTCCGACGAGTCAGCGTTCAGGTTCTTGAGATACGATGCCCGATCCTCTCGTATCCGCATTGTCCTAGTCGCATTTTCTTCCACTGGGATTTCTTTGTCGTCGCCCTCACTACCTTCTGCGTCATCGCCGTCTTTCGTCTGGAGTGATTTCCTCATGTCCTCTAACCGCTGGTAGTTTTCAATTACCTTCATATGCTCCGAGGTATCGTATCCGTTCCATCTATCTCTTTTACTGTCCCACGTCATGGGCATATCCTGTATAAGCTCATCTGCTTGAATGTCTTTTCCCGTCCATCGGGCACCCTTTTTTCTCGGTCGTTCAACGCAGTCCTTTGTCTTGTGCGTCATTGCACCACAATTCTCGCAAGAACCTTTACGGTATTTTGTGGCTGCCGGACCAGCTTTCAAGCCGCGCTGATACCATACATCCTTCAGCTCTGCTTCAATCTTGTCCCGGTCTTGCTGTGATCTCTGATGCTTAAGTGAAGCCTTACCGGACTTGCCATCGTCCATGTACCATGGCGCCTTCGAAATGAACTGTGGGATATACGGGTTGATCTCATTGCCTTCCGCATCTTTCTCAATCTTCACATCACTCTTTGCACGAGCAACTCGCTCTGAGTATGGAATCTCTCGACTTTTTGACATTTTTGTATCCGACTTTGCTATCAAAGCCTTCTTTGCTTATCGTATGTGCGTCAGTCGAACATGCTTTAACCAGTACATTGGAAATTGGGACCAAACCGCGGTTACTAAGGGTACGGTAGCTTTAGCCACCAGCCCCTTGAGGTCACATATTATTATTATTTTATTATACCTAGACATATGTTGCCCTAATGCAGACGCAGTCACGGTCAGCACGAGCCCTACTGCTTTCGCTGCTACCGCGTTCCGAAGACCCAAACCAAGTCGACAACTATGATGAGATCGTTGTTGCAAGCAAGGACAGTGTTCTAAGAGGAACAATACAGTGCCGTCCAGACTTCTTTGCAGAGACGTTCAGATAATTCGAAATGGGTCACAGGTGCGTGGTCATTAGTAGATGAAGAAGAGCATGATCTTGTTTTGATTTTTCACGTTCCTATCCCGTACGATGGGTGTCGGTTACGTTCAGAATCATCAATATCGTCTCTCGAGTTAAATTATCAGCAAGAAACTAACGTCTCAATTATAGTCACGGTTACAGATCTGGCACTCGCTATGCGTTTGCTCGCGATTTCAAGAAGCATGGTGCTATTCCGTAAGTTCTATTTTGTCTATTGAGGAAATTCAGATTGCGCTCTCAACCGAATGTTCATGATTGGCTTTGGGTCTACGACAGTCAACTAGGAGTAGATGTGGGGCATAATCAGTCACTTTGGTTGGGTTAAGCACAGAACGAGTGACTTCGAAGTTTTCTATGTTTTAGGGGTTTAACACGAATTTTAGCTTGTCCACCTACTTAAAGACTTACAGAGTTGGTGACATCGTTGACATCAAGGCCAACGGTGCTATCCAGAAGGGTATGCCCCACAAGTACTACCACGGCAAGACTGGTATCGTCTATAACGTCACCAAGTCGTCCGTCGGCGTCATCATCTACAAGGTTGTTGGTAACAGATACCTCGAGAAGCGGATCAACCTCCGCGTTGAGCACGTCAAGCACTCCAAGTGCCGTACCGAGTTCGTCAACAGAGTCAAGGAGAACGCTGCCCGAAGAACTGAGGCCAAGGCCAAGGGTGAGACTGTCAACCTCAAGAGACAACCAGTTGCTCCCAGAGGTGCTCACACTGTCTCAACCGAGGGTAACGCACCCGTCACCCTCGCTCCTCTTGCTTACGAGACTTACATTTAAACGAACTGCAAGAGTTGTTGAAAAAAATACGGCGGTTGTTTTATAGTTGTATAATCAAAATAAAGTAATCTTGTGGTCGGATTATCACAGTATATACTACTACTAATGTCGAACTATGCTGGTTGTAGTGGCTGTCTTCTCCCTCAATTAATACTGACGCATGCAAAGCAGTGCGATTAAGTAGCCTCATGGTCTTAATAGTAACCTGATCCTTTCTAGCCTGAATAAAAAACTATGACGATTTCAATATAGTGGACCTAGTTGTGAGTGACTTGTAGTTAGAGGAAGTTTTAAGGTGAGGCTCGACGCGTCTTCCGTCGCGAGAAGAAATTACCTAGTAAACAAATCAAGCTGAAGAAGCTATATGTATACTGCCTCATACACAGGCTACAGTCATGCAATAGACAGACATGTATACTCGCCAAGGTGCCAGCTCTCGCGTCAGCGGTATTGGGCGTGGAGCAGGTGGACTCAGTCGGTTTCTTACTCCTAGCAAGGTGGTGTTAGTCACGCTGATCATGGTATACTGTAACTATGGGATACCAGAGTCTGCATGCAAGCAGTTCCTAAAAGTACTGCTACGGTGGCTAGACTCCAAGGATGACAGTATCGGACTTCAGAGTATAAACGATATGAAAGAAGCACTAGACACAATTCCAAGTATAATATCTGACCTGAGCGTGTACGACGTTCTGCTGAAGACAGTGAGTGATCTCTAATCCTGCTTCAGTTTTGTGCGGACATTGCTGATTGTTAGATCTGGGATATTTCAAATGCAGATAGGCTATTTACGGTCATTGACTCTATTCATGATACTTTTTTTCGTCAGGACAAGCCGATGCGGACAAGAGTCATAACCACGTCGTCAATTATAGGGCATTTCTTACGACAGTGCTACGCCGAGTTCAAGACGAGTGAATTCGATCGACGCACTGCACTATACAATGCATTTGTCAAATTCCGACACCCCAGTAAACCCGATGGACTGGTTAAGGTACCGAATAACGTGCTGGAGCTATATAATCCCCAGTTTGACGCCATGACTGAGGAGAATTGTATAGGTGGGTACAAGTAGAGATCAAGACGCCTCAAGAGACTAACAGAGAAAAGATATGGTATCGCTTGAGGATTTAGATAAACTGTTTGAGTTTCAAATCGAGTTTATGCAGCGGCGAGGAAGTTGCATGTCCGAGTCGTCAGTGCAAAGGCTCGAGGAGATGCTGAAAACAGCTAGTCGAACACCATCCTCAGTGTACTATATTCGATTTCTGCACGGCTGGAGATCCGGTGACTATCAAGAAGCGTATGACAATTTGCATAGATATTTCGATTATACAACTCAGCCCAAGGATCAGGTCTTCTACCAATACGCGTTACTCAACTTGGCCATTCTACAAGCAGATTACGGTTACTACTCGGAAGCGCTATGGGCAGTACAGGAAACAATTAGAACAGCCCGAGAGAACAAGGATAATGAGTGCTTAAGTTTCTCGCTGTCCTGGTTATATCATTTTCAAAAAGCGCATCCGAATGAGGTTCCACAATCGATGTCAATAGCAACTGGCGAATCTACCCTGCATTTTCTCAAAGTCAAGACTAAAGAGCATAATATGCCGCAGCTACAGTCTACTGCGTATCTTTTAGAAGCTGCGAAGTACATATCAGAAGGGACCAAGGCCGTACAAGTTTTTGATTCGCTGCAGAAATCTGCGTACCTGAATACGTCGCTGAATCTCATTGAGTCGATGGGCGGTCAAATGTTACTTCAGTCGGCATACTGGAATAGACTTGGCATACATTCGCTTGGATCTTTGTACACAAAACTATATCTTGATGTGTTCAAGGACAAGACCTATGTGGAAGACGGTGTCAAAGCTGTATGCCGCACAGCATACGATCTTGTTAAACGTGGCGAGTACGACAAAGCAAATGCTATTATGCTTGAGTCAGAAGAGGAATCCAAGCAGTCTTTGAAATCGCATCATCTTTGGACCCGATTCAAAGTCCTCGTTCAGTTCTGCAGAGCGATAAAAAATAGTCGACTCACTGAGGCCAGAGTACACAATGAGAAGCTCGTGGCAATGTTGCAAGATACTGTTGAAGGGGATGGAAGACTGGAGATTGCCTTGGCCCAGATTGAATACGAAGCAAAGGCTGGCAGCATTGATAAGGCCATGACCATGGCTGCCAGGGAGCTAGATACGGCAACCGCTATAAACGCGGACGTTCTGTCTCAGCTTGAATACATGCTCTCCTACTGTCGCCTGCTAAGCCAAGTTCACCGAGGATTGAGGGGATATTCGATGCTTATGCGATGCATTGCTATTGCTGAACGTGCTAGTATAATACCAGTGGCGTTGTCGGCTATCATGGAGCTCTGCGGTCACTTCAATGGGCTGGGAAAGTACCAAGCAGTGCTGTCGATCTTGGATAGCGTCATGCCGAAAGTGTTCGAATGCGAATCAACAGAGCTGTGTGCTACAGCATACTTGCATACATCAACTGCTATCACTGGTGAATGGCCAGCGCCAGTGGTGAATGAGGGCAAAGAAGGTGAACAGTACGGCGATTCATTCGTTGCACAAGCAAAACATGCCGTACGGTATGAGCTACTCGCTTATGGAGGTAAGCTTCTCTCCTTTTTTTAAATCAATTTGTATTCTGATACTAACTGTATGCTACGCAGAATATAAGAAACTAGAAGATATCGACATGATGATATTGACGTCTTCAAGACTGGTCAAACTAAATCATGTGCTTCAGAAATTTGATGATCGAAAGGAGGCGGCTGAACTGAACGCAAAATTACAAGAAAAACGGGATCAGGCGTTCAAGTCTTTGAAGTATTTGTAGATAGTAGCATAACGATGACAGATTTTTATTACGACAAGGGACCAGGTTTAACAAGAAGATACGATATCAGCCGGTGGTAATTCTAATAATCTACAAGTTTTTATCACGCAAAATTGATTATATCCGTAATAAATTGACAACCAGTTAACTCTAAAACCAACCTTTCAACTCCAAAACACAGTGGTCGTCTAAAGTGTCTCTTCCCACATTCCTGCTGTAAGCCTACTGGAACCGTCACGAAAAGTATGTCCATTCCCCGAGAATTCCTCCTTAGCGGCTTCAAAAGGGGATTGCTGCCCAGTCGAAGTAGTAGGTTCATCTTCTTGTGCCAACACGGTGTTGTTGTCCACTGTCTCAACCATCTTGCTGCCTTGGACAACAACCTCCTTATCTCTTAGCCGGCGCATCAGCGCCAAGAATGTACTATCCCTGAATTTCTGCGACTGATTGTTGGATACAGAGTCAAGTAGTTCGCTGGCTACTCGAGACAACTGACTATCGTCTTGCTGTTGCTGTTCCTGTTCTACAAGCTCTTCCGCCAGTCTACTAGCAGAGTCGTGGTGTGTGCTCTCCAGCTCTTGGTCACGTTGCTCCTGTTCAATCAAATCAAACTGTCCAGCAAAAGCATCCTGACTGAGTTGTATTCGTTCCTGCTCCTCTATTAATACATTTTGTGTAGATGGCACTGCTAGGAATTGAACTGGAGAAGGTTGGAGGTATGTCGATTTTGTCATGTATGGTGAATAAACAGGCTGACTAAATCCTTCACGAGACATCTGCGGGGCAGGTGAGTGAGCCTGTGCTGGAGAACCAAGCGTCATCAAAAATTCCTGACCCCATGAGGACTGTTCCTGAACCTCTTCTCGTCGGTTAGCAGGCTGGAAAGCGTTTGGTTGTTGGAATAGATGTGCTTGCGGAGCAGCCGGAGTCGGCATTTGTGGATGCTGATAATGAGCCGGCTGTCCTATTCTGAGAGCCTGAAATTCGTTTTGCAGCGGATCATGTCTCATACCACTTTGACCATGCATGAATGCGTTATATTCAGCTTCCTGCTGTTCAGACTGACTTGTGGTTACTCTGAATGCAGATGACGTCGCATGATGCTGAGACGAAGTCAGTCGATCTTGTTGCAGCGAATGATCTGATCCCACATGTTTTCTAAGAGATGACAGAGGTGTCGATGGGCCACATGCTGCTGGATCCATTTTGAACGGCGTTAGTCTGTCTCCTTCAACTTTACATATATAAATTCTTGTGTGCTTCAATTATGAAGTTGAACTGGGACGGAGGACGTAATATCAAACCCGGGGTTAAGTATACAAACACCTCAGTCATCTTAGATTTGGGGAAGCCGAGGCTACTATAGAGAGGTATCATAGACTCAGTCTAATTCTTTGCATTTTTAAATGCTTGTTGTTATTACTCATGTGTTTATTATAATGTTACATATGTCAAGCTACTAGCTACATTATTTACAAGCTTTTGTAACCCAATTTTTCCATCATAATCTTCAAACGAGGATATCAGAAATAGCACACTGCATGTAAAGCAGGTAACTTCTCATTCTCTCTTTGCCATTGGGCAATGATTGCAGTCACAGCACCATCAATGTCTTGTAGCTCTGGTTTGCCGGCCAAAGCAGCCTTGGATGCGTCCGATAGCATGTTTGCTAGACGCAAGATGGCTTGTCCGCCAATTGCCGCATCCTCCTTATTATCACGAATATCAACATTGATGACATGCACCAGTCTGTTGAAGTTCTCGCCTCTATTTATCAGGTCATCAACGACAGCATCAAAACATCGCTCTTCGCAAGTGACCACAACGTCGAATATTTGACGGTGTTCGTGCCATCGTTCAGGTGCAGTCTTAACCTTTCTATTTCGATCTAGCATGTCCAAAATGCCATTAAGCGTATATAGCCGTTCGTCCTGTGCAACCAGTTCTTTGTAGATTTCATCATATGCTGTGCCAAACATGTAGATATTAGGTTTGTCGATAGAAGGTCCCGGCAGCCGTACTGCTGATCCGGTTCCAAACGACGCAACATTATAACCCGCTGATTGCAGAACTTTGTGAGCTTCCATCGATCTGTTGTTGTTTGATGCACATACTGTGCAAAATCGTAGACCTCCAGACATTATGGAAATACAATCGCAGTCTGATCTCGGTTTTCAGCTTATATTGAATCTGGCCGAATCGGTGATCAGAAACCCCCCGCCAAAAAAACTCTCGTAAGACTCTTCTCCAAATGAGATTAAACGGTCCTGTCTCCTCTTGGCGCGCTTTTATGCTTTTATCGTAGTATCTGTATGATCAGTGACAATCAAGTATACCCATTGCTATGATTCACTGTTCTCTGGTGTCGGTGTGCTTCTTGATTAGGCCGGGTAATGTTTATGTATTGTGATCGCTGCTGTCGGGTCAACGCGATAGCGTCACTCTTGTAGGTGGAGGAGAGCTAATGCGATAAGTAACACAATTCGTGCTCTTCGAAGACTTTTATATTTGTGTTCGTATTTTTGCCAGTTGCACGGCAATTTCAAAACGTAACAGCTCATCTTTCAAGTTGTCGCAATCCTCACAATATTCCCTGCCAGCTTCACGCTCCTCTTCACCTTCTCGTCCTTCTCCATCTCCGCCGGTACCATCTCGAGAATTGAAGGGACAAGAGGTAGAAGAGCAAGACACTGACGACGCACCCCCTCCGCCGTACACTCCTCGCCCATCAATTACCGCGATGTCGACTTTGATCTCACCGGAATTGCTCTCCAGCGCGACTCACGGAATCATCTCCCAGGTCCAGCATGCATCGTCATTCTTCTCCCATGCGACACCGGCCAGTACTGTCGAAGCCGGGACCATCAAGCTCAATCTTCGAGGCAAGCATTTCACGATTTTGAGAGAAGAGCTTATGGCACTTCCGGAAAGTGTGCTTCTATGCCTGTTCCCGAATGGCGTGTTTGTGGATGGCCATGGCAACATGATAAGCAGTATTTCAGGTAACGAGGTCATCGCGGTTGATGTAAGTTGATCGAGTTCCAAGCTTGTGTTTTTGTTTTTATATACTGACCTGATGCAAAGTATTCGCCGGCATGTCTGGAATACGTGGTCAATACGTTTCGTCATGTTGCTAGTTTAGTTGCACCATCTCCGGTGCTCTCGCCGTCGTCGCCCAAAATAGACGATGTCGAGTCGTCTACACATAGTAGTACTACATCTACTGCTCCACCACTGTCACCCCGTCCAAGCTCGCCTCTAGGGTCATCGCTTTCGATTTTGGCCGCGAAGCCAGCTGTTATTGTGCTCCAAGAAGATTTAGACTACTATGTTATTCCGCCGCCGGCAGTTTCCACTTTACCATATCATTCCTCTGGCAGCAAATTCTCCTCGTCTGCCTCTGGTTCTCGATTTTCTCGGTTTCTCCATCGAAGGTCTGGATCGGTTATCTCAAACGATGAGCACACGTCTCGGGAAAACTCGCCTGTTCGACCTATTGACAGTGCAGATGTACCATTAGACGAGTCTGAGCCGGTCCCGCATACGCCGACATACATTGATATAGTACGTCTGAAAATGGCAGTTGGCGACAAACTTGCTTCCGAACGTGGCGTGTTTTCTGCGTTAAAACGAACACGACCTGATGCGAAACCGAATGAGTTAATGTCTTCGGTTGACACACCGGAGCATGCTCGTGCTGCCGGAAACGCCGAACGTCATCTACTGGCAATGCTGTGTTCATCCGGGTTTCATGAAGCCGACTTGTGGGGATTTCGCGAAAGAGAACCCACGAAAACAGTGATATCATCGTTGGCATTGGTCAAATTGTTGGCAACGGTACCAGCAAATCATCCAGCAGAATCCGATACATCGTCTACGTTTTCATCGGAGCAGTCAACCAAGTCGGCATCGGAAGCACAGTCGACATCCCCGTCAGAGTCTATAAATCCAATGGCCCAGAAGCTTCTGTTGTTCTGGCGAAAACCTGCCCGGAAATGCTGGTGGGATCAGCTCGAAGTTAGTGGCTTAGAAGGGTTTCCTGGAATAACCGTCAAAGTACACGTACGAAGAATGTGGACGCTTGAACTGAGTGTTGTCGGTGTGAAATAGGCTCGGCCAATCCGAGTCAAGTCAGTAGTGTAGGATATTGTTTATACATATATGGGAGACTGCATAGGGGCGCGCTGGAAGTTTGTTGTTGAAGCTGTTGCTCTTGTCGTCGTTTGTTATTGATATATTTTGTAATAATCTTTAAAGTCATTTTCAATTGTCTAAATAAATTCGACAAAACGAAACTTTGAGAATATAGTAACATAGTAGATAAAAAGTACGTGGTCCAGCAATATCCAAAAAAAAACAGACAAACTGTACATTAACCTAAATGAAGCACATGACATAAAACTTGAACCTTGTGACTTCATATCCCACAAAATACTAACGCAAAACAGGCAGATAAAAAATGTTTGACGGCAAAAAATCGACAGTTAGACGAGAAAAATAAAAAAACACACTACCACCATATATAACAATGAAACAACTGTAAGACACACCACTATAGCAGCATCTCACTCATAGAGCTTTTTTTTTGTGGGTCTAATAATCGGGTTGATTAACTCCACGAGCAGTAGCACCCAGAGCCTCGAGCTCCTTGACGTTCGGTAGTTGACCGGTAGACTTGACGAATGACGCACGGTCATCACGCATTGGCTGATAACGGGTGTCTGGGTTCTTGGAAAGGACTGCATAGACACAAGATATGGTAATCAGGATAATCAGAATGAGTGCGAACGCGGCATTGAGCACGAAGAAGACGACACCCATTACGCCGATGGCAATTGCAGGCACTTTGGTCACTCCGGTGAAGAAGAAAAACAACAGTCCGTTAACGAAATTGACCGACTGGATAGAGATATTAAATATGTTGGTACGACGGTCCATGTAAGGCTTGACCCAGGAAATCAAGGCTAAATACAGGAGCTCCATCACCATTAAAACAATGCCTTGCATCGTACCGGCATTTTGTCCAAATGCAATAAAGCATGCCTTGACAAATGTGTATATAAGCGACGGCACGATGAAGTAGTACGCGGTAGCACGGTAATGAACATAGATAAATCCCCATCGGTCTAGTGCAGCGGGGTCTGAATACAGTATATAAGCAGGATTCTTGTGGATAGCAATCGATCTCTTGGCGAGACAAATCACCTTGAACGTAGCCCACGCTGCCAGACCGTTCACCATCAGTAACATCACTACTGCAAGCACGATGGCTGCTGGTGAATCACGTTGTGTTAACTCCCAAAAGGAGAGGATGGTCATCTGTGGGAAACCAACAAGGATCATGCGATAGAGTGTGCCCTTGAGGACAATCAGCCAGCGCTTACGGAACCCGCTGAGTCTATCCGGTTTGATCCAGTGGACCTTCACTAGACCCTCGAGCGAAAACTTGACGATGGCCAGAATGAGAATGATGCAGACCGTGAAAAAGATGTAGAACACGAAACCGGTCATAAAGAAGTTGGTTAGCTCGATGGAAGCTAGATAAGCAACACGCTTGATTCCATGGAGGGTGTAGATGGTCGAGATCGTGGACAGATCATTCTCATTGTTTGACCGTTTGGTTAACAGCTCTCCGAGATAATCCAAAGAACGCTTTTTCTTCTCAACAAGGATGGACACCGAAGATAGGTTTGACAGCAATGTTGAAGCGGTACCTCCGGTAGCTCTGATGTACCATTTAAGTATTTTTTGTAAGAATCCTACCCGAATGATCCCCATTGACCATTCGAAATCTTGAGTCCAAGCCGAGGTGATAGGAGGCAGTGTCACGGCGCACATGCCGATAATGGCGAGATTCTGGAAATACCCGAACAACGACATGACGTTTGCGGTGATATGAGTAGAGGCGGTTGAATGTCCCAAACCAGAGGCAAGAGCGGCAACTACCATGGCCAAACCGGCAATGACTGCGGTGATCCATGAAACAATCTTCGTGTTGACGGTTTTGCCATTCGACAGACGCGCCTGAACGCACGCAATTTCTGTACCATTAGACGAGTAAATGCGGACTTTTGCAGTTCCGTCAAGATCTGGGACCGAGTAAGCAATGCCTAAACACAGTTAGTATAGGAAAAAAAAAAATATGGCAGCCGAAAAATGGAGTCAAAAACTGTTATCGTCAATGTGACGACGACGCGTCACGGCTGAGACGTCAGGGACACATACCAGGAATATTCTTGATGACAGATTCAGAAATAGTGGTCTCGGTTTCCAAGTCGAACTGGCCAGGCTTCATAGGGCAGAGTTGGTCGATATCTAGTGTGCAAGGGTCGAGAGTCTCGTCCAAAATGTCGAGGCCATAGGCGGCGATCGTGAGCTTTGCCGTCACGTTACCGTCAAGCGTGGACGTAGCGACCACGTCGATAGAAACCGTGCGGTTGTCGGGAGTGAACAGGACATTGAACAGCGACGCAGAAAAGTCTGAATTATCGATGCAAGTTGACAAGGCAGTCGATCTGATCAAGCGAACGGCAGCTACTGGCTGTAGCATGACCGCGGCCACCGCCGTGAGGGCAAGCGAAGCCCGTTGTAACCTCATTGTGACCTTGTAGGGGTGCCAACAGAAGGACAAAAGACGACTGAGGATTGTCGATCTGATATGCTATTCAGAAAGAAAGAAAGAAAGAAAGTGAGCCGATTTGTCTATACGGACGCGATGGGTGTAAGGTGGGAAAGCTGGGTAAAAAGCGCACAACAAGCAAGCCGGCATGAGCGAAATTTGAGGATGGCGAAGCAAGAAGGCACAGCGACTAAATAAAGAGCGCGCGGTGCGCCATTGCAGTGAAGGGTTTGTTATCTCTAAACGCTTTAGAGATATCAAACACCACCTAAACTGGCGCTGTAATCAGGGCAGGTTTATATCTGGGACCGGCGCGCCCGCCCACCTTGTGTATCCCGTTCTAGGCAGGAGCGTCCAGCCACGGTGCCAGTCTATAAATAAAATAAGGGCGGACGCGACTTGAAGCGTGAAATTTGGCCCATCTCTGAGACGCGGTTAGAGAGATGCGGTTTAGTGCATGCTCTACCTATTCGGCATAACTGACTGTCTGAAGCAAGTTGCTACGCCAACTATCATTCCAGGCGGACGTTGAAGTGGGGGGAAGGGGGGAAGGAGGGGGGGGGGGGGGGGACCTATGTGGGTTCGCTAGACAAAACTGGCAAATCATATCAAAGCCAAGCACGTAGCGAAAGCCTGACCAGCCACTCAGTCACAATGCAATTTACCAATGCGTCAGATCTAGCGAGTGCTCTAGACGGCTGTTGCAGTTCTTGCTATGTGGAAACCGCTAATGCAGGACCTGTTATGTTGTAGAAGCCGTGGTACCTGATTCACGGCCTGATCCACGGCCGTATTGATACCTTGAGTATGTATATAGTCACCAATGAATTGCGCGTAATGGATCATTAATGCATTGGCCGTTGCTGGACGTGGTTTGAGAACCGTTTGGGGCTATTTATGCTACTGAAGTTGAACGGACAAGGACAGACGGCGCGCATGGTTCTGACCGCGATAGCTGCTTACCGAGTCCTGTATACAGTAATATTTTAGCAGACTCAGGTAAGGGCGCCGTGATGGCATCTATCTCGGTCATTTCTGTTTTATCTTTTCCACCAAGGCATCGTCGCGTCTGACAAGAAAAACATGGCACAAACCAAGTCACATTTACCACGTGACCAGTCTACAGTACCTGGCTTACAGTTGCGCAGGGGGCCGGATTACTTCATAATACGGCCGTGTGGTCTAGTAGTATGATACTCGCTTTGGGTGCGAGTGGTCCTGGGTTCAATTCCCAGCTCGGCCCTTTTTTTTTTGTCATTTGGCCTGGTTTTTTTTTTTTTTACTGTCCGAACGCTTCGACTGACGTTGCAGCTGTAGTGTACAGTAGTGTACAGTAGTGTACAGTAGTGTATGGGTACTTTTGGCATCCCGGATCTACTCATTTGTCATCATTTCATTTTGCCGCCCGCTGTTCGCCATTGTCCGTTCCGAGACTCGAGCCCGTCAAAAAAGTCGTTCGCTTCCGTGCTGGCAGCTCCCCCCCGAAAATAGAAAGCGCAGCGACGCCGCTGACTTCATAGCGTTTGTTGTACAAACCCCGTTCATTGTCCACGCGACTGACTCAGTCGAATACGGCAAGAATCCGTCAGATTTGGCCTGGGCGCGCCCGCCTCTGCCGGCCCCGGGTCCTGGAACAAGCGGATGAGAGGAGTAGGCGAAGGGCGAACGCTGTGTATATATAATTGATCTCGTCCTCGACTTCTTCTCGGCTTTTGCACTTTTCGTCGTCGCCCATTCAATTATACTGATATCGTCTGGTCCTCTTTGTCCGGACTGTTCACCTTCGTCGTCACACACACATCTCTGCTCTCGATGTTGTCCGCAGTAAGATCAGATCACGAATTCCATTCCGACCGGCGGACGAAAAGTAGTAGCAGGAATTCGCCCTCCGCCCACGACCCGCTATGTGCTGGTGCTAGATCTCCTCATATGTCTGTCTCGGCGGCCTTGATAGCTTTGACAGCCTTGGTGTCTCTGTTTCTGTTGCTTCCTCTCGGTAAGTTTTGCTCGCTGATCTGTGTTATTTGTGTGTTCTCGAGGAGAAAAAAAATCCTAACGCTGACCTGACCAGCTCCGACAGTAAACGCAGTGTCTTCTCAGATCATACCGCCACAGCTCTTACACCTGACTTCGCCTTTCACCCCTTCACCTTCAGCAGTCATGCCTACTTCGTTTGACGAATCAGCCGGCCCACAACCATCTCCGCAACCGATGGCGGCAATAGTAATTGATCCACCCATGTTCTCGCCTCCGGCCACACGGACGCAGCCGAGCCATATCCTGGCCGTTGTCGGACTAATCGCGTTGCTCACAGCATCGTTGATGATGTAAAAGTGTACTACCACTTCTGGCTTTAGGTGTTTGTGTGAATTTTTTAAGGCGTTGCTTGGGATTGTATATGGGGAGCCTCTCTTCTACAGGCATATCTGTTTTTGTATCGTTGTACATGTTTTTATCACATATAATCTGTAAATAAAGCAAAATTTTAAAGAAAAAAAACCTAATCCGATTTAACCGCACGGTAAATGGTTCTCACAAATGCGTAGCTAGCCAGGAAACTAACGGTGCCTGTGCCCAGTCCATACAAGCCGCAAAAAATCAACGAGTATCCAAAAAACAACACAGTTGACGCGATCCCGCTCAGACTGAGTCGAACAGCAAAATACCATAGAGAATAGAAGAAGATCCATATGGCAGACCCCGTGCCGACAAAAAACGACCGCCACCACCAGTTGTAATCCTCGGCGCTCAGTTGGAAGTACGTGCTCACGACCGAAACTTCAATAACAGTCACCATTAGCAGCATATACGTAAGCCCAAGGAATCCGTACATGTAATAGTAACCCGTCTTGTCTTGCCACACGGACTTGAGAATGAACAGGACTTCGATCAATACAACTGCGAAAGAAATTAAACCACCGGCGATCACGGCAAACCAGGTCGACATATACCACGGCTTTCGCGGGATCTGCCTGGGTATTTGCTTTATCCGTGTAGGCGGCTCCAGAGCCGGTCGTCTGAACCCCCACCATCCGCCGGCGATTACCAAAGGAACCAGCAGCAGCAGCCACATCGATATCAAAGCAATCAACGTAGATATCGGGATAGCAGACGACGAAGATTGACCCCACGGAAAAACGTTCAGAACAAATATCAGCCCTAACAGAATACCTGGCACCAGCAGTGCCGTTCGAAGCGCATTCTTGAGCCACTTGGTGCCTTTGAATGACTTGTACAGTCCACTGCTAAAATACCCTGAAAACACTCCAGCAAACACAAACAGGAACAGAGACAAACTCAAAAATCCACCCCGGTAGCTTGCGTTTAAAAATCCCATTGAAGCAAGTATCAGCACTGATAAAGCCATGACAAACATTTGAACGCCGGTACCGATCAATGAAGCAAGAACACCTTTGTGCACAGGCGGCCGGAACACGTCGCCATGCAAAAGCTTCCAACCACCGGTGATGTCTTCTGCAAGATCCTTATCGGCCTCAATATCCTGGTTGTATGTCTGAATGTCCCTGGACAGTGTGCGCAGCATGATAATAGCTACCACGGCGGTGAGAAAGGCCGCTATGACCAGTGAGTTGATTATCGCCAGCCAATGGATCTTATCTGACGACGTGCTGTTCAGAAAGTACAGATCCCATCTGTTTGCATATTCTATTTCAAGATCCTCTTTGAAATACACCGAGTATGAATAGGGAATCGATAATTTCTCTATATTTGGGTTTAACGCAATTGGCTTGTTGCTCTTCAGCTTTGACGGACACTTTCCTGGGTCTGCTCGCGCTGACTGAGGATATACTTCAAAAGCAACAATGTTGTACTTGCCCTCGTTAGCTGGATCTGGACGATACCTGATAATCAACGTCACATGGTTGTTGATATATGCCACGTCATTCTCGTACGTGCCTAACTTGAATCCCGCAGCATAGTACTTGTGAGCTCCATCAGCCGATACAAACGAGGTTGCACCGGGTAGATTGTCGAGAAGCCTGTTTACATCCATTAGGTCCTATCCTGCCTAAGAAAACCGATCACCATTTGGTCGAAAACTCACCATTCCACAACGTATCCATTTCTTATTAACGACTCAGCACGTGAGATTGTCGGCGCGTCAACCTCCACATCGCATAGATGCGCACACTGTACCTCCTCTCCCAGGTTGATCTCATAATCTGACCCTGCTATTCTATCCCCGCGCAGGACCTCTCCAAGGTTCAATCCCATTTGCTGTGTATTGGGAGAAGCAGGACACACAAACTTTAGATCATAGTATCCGTATGGAAGCTGTGTCGACTCTGAGGATACCTTGTTTACCATCAAAGGAATCTTCTCGCCCATTGAGTAAGACTTTGCAGGTGACCAGCCTATGGTTCCACTTTAGCATCGAATCACAGGGGAGGTCATGACAGTCGCACGTTGTCAATGGCGACTTGACTTACCAACGCTGCCGATCGCCTGCGTCAGAGGCAATAATACCAATGCCGCAGTTATCTTTGCCCACACCATCTTCGATGACTAGCTTAGGAAATCATAAGAGTCCAAAATACGGCTGTCGTTCACGATCTTACTTATGTTCCGCCTACGTGCTGCTCCAGCGGCGCTGAATTGCTCCCACAATCCCAACGGTTTTTTAGTCTGCGCGGCGGCGTATAAGCTAACGATCCCCTATAATACATTTTGGCGAAAACGCGGGCTGGAATTCGTTATCTATCACATTCGCAACCCATATTAATATTATTATGGTAGAGCTACAAGGACACCGCTTGGCATTGTCTGACAGTGGATACACAGACTAGAGGCATGACAACCAATTTAATATTACTCGGATTTAAATAGACTGAGCACAATCAAGCACCAGAAAAGTTATACATCGCTAAACATTTCGTCCAGATCCGCATCAGAGTCAATGCTGTCTTCATCAAGGTCATTCACAATACTGTGATAACCGCTATTCCGTCTGAATGACAGTATGAAGTCTCTAAACCAGACATAGAGGCCAACGAACCAAGCAGCCAAAAGGACAAATACTGAGCTCAACACAGCGGTAATGTGTCGTGCACGCGGCTGAGGCCTAATCTCAATCTGTCGACGAGTAAGCTTTAGTTTACCAGAGATTATCGCATATGTTTACTCACCTCGAATTCAGATGGTGTCATAGCCTGCTGCATACTATACAGCATCTGAGTTGCAATACTTTCCTCGCTCGCAGTAGTGTAGGGTGTGATATGCTGGAAACTTTCAAACACAACGTCTGGAGTCGAACTCCTCATACCATGTCGGGCAGGACTCTCTATTGAGGATGACATTGGTGCTGCGGAGAAAGGGCTACTGACTGATGATCGCGAGGTTTGGTATTGATCTAATGTGTTAGAGCGGTGTAGTCACGGTCATAGAGTTTCTTGCTTACCTTCATTATTTGAAGGGCTCGAGCGAGGAGTGTTGGACAAGACAGATCCAGTCTCCTGCAGCTGGTCAGTACAGAGGATTTTGGTTTGTTTTTTCCAAATGAAACAGTACCTCGTAAAACATCATCCAGCCACTAGCAAGGTCCTGCACGGTCTTGCTGCAGCCAGGCTTGACTGGGAGGTCATTAAATATACTGTCGATAGCATGGCGCATCGTTCGAAGTTTAGATACTGATACGATCAAGTCCTCTGCCAAATAGTCGTCTATTTGAACTGTGTCCGCGTCTAGTGCGGACAAGAAGTCAAACACAGCAATTTGATCTTTATACGAAAGACCGAGCGCAGCATGCTCGTCTGCTAATAAACTTCGCAAATAGCACACTTGTATAACATTGGTACTGTCTAGACCGTAGTGTGCCATTATGTCCTTCAGCAAGTGAACTTTGCCTCTGCAGAATAGCATCGTTAAGCTCTGCAGCTCGTTGGCGAGCTGATAAGCTTCTTCTCCGGTCAGCCCCAGCTGGTCGAACACAAAGCCGGCTTTTTGCATCAAGACAGGCATTTTCAATAATCAAGCGTATTCAGGTGGTTGTATGCAAAAAAACTATAGTACTTGATGCCAATATCAAAGAGCGGGCATGGATTGGATGGCACTTATAACCATCTCGATTAGCAAACCGACTGGCCTGCCCGGTTTTAAGCCATTTTAGTATTGATCACATTCAGAGACTAGACATAATTAAATACGAGCTATATATATGCAGTGTTAACTAGTTAATATAATACATAAAGATAGGACCACATGAGAACCTTTTTCAATCCTCATTTTCAGTGTCGGTGTTGATGTCCGTATCGCTGTCCTCTTCCTCCTCGTCACTACTTTCATCATCTAAATCGTCCTCATCGTCTTCATCAGAGTACACTTCAGGCCGCCGCTTGGTTTTTCCACCCCGCAAGGTAGCAAGAGCACCTGCAATAGAGTCTTCTTCAGGATCCGAGATATCATCCTCATAGTCATCGAGCGAGTCCGAGGTAATCGGCTGGATGTCGAGGACGACCGGCATCGACGAATTGGCACCCATGAAAGCATTCGATCTCAACTCCACCAAAAAGGTGTACTTGCCAACTTGTTCAGGCATCGGTGCTGCCATCTGGATCTTAAAGGTGCTGACTGCACCGTCTTTCTCTGCTCGAGTAATCTCGACTGGAGCTTCAATAACTCTGTTCTCGCGTTGATTTACGACAAGTACGGTCCACTTGGGAGTCACAAAAGCTGGAAAGTAAGGTAAACTCATTGCCGCTAACAACGGAGCCTTGTCATTAGTCGAAAGAGGCTTGCGGACGGTTTCTGGGGTATCATCCTCTATCAAGTCCTTCGGATCGGGATCAGGCGGGTTCATTCCAGCGGTCACGACTCGGTATTTGATGACTAAATGAGCGATTGAACCGGGAACAATCGTCGTCTCATCAGGCACTTTGAAAAAAGTGTCCAAAATCTGAATCTTGGGGATCGCAGAGGCAACCTCAATTGCCACACTAAGAGCATCACCGTCGACGCCAAGCACCGTCTTTTGCGCATCTTTAGGCATTCCGACAAGTGCTTCTAGGCTCGACACATTCGATGCTTCCACTGCCTTTTGCGACACGTTTGGAAGCTGTAGTAGCTCATTAGAATTGGGCGGAAGCGCCTGTGCAAATGCTTCATTCAGATCAATCACTTTGCGAGCCAGACTGGCGTTTTTAAAGGGAGAGCATATATCGAGCATGCCGTCAAGAATGACAGTAATCCTAGACACCGCTGCAAGCCGTTCCAATTCGTCACCACCAGAATCGCGTGCCAGGTACGCCTTGAGATGCCTGAAAATCTGCTCTGGAGTGGACCCCGGTAACAGTATCTCATATTCTGTAGCTCGAGAAGCAATTTCGATGAGATCATCGTAAGTAATGTTTTCCTTATCCGCTTTTGCTATATTCTCAAAAATGGTAGATGCAGTATCCGTGTAGATTCCGTTTTTGGTATATCTCTTGGTTCCATTCCACCAGGAGTATACTACAAACGGCAGGGCCACACCAACGAGAATACCATAAGCAAGAATCACCAACGGCGTTCCTTTCTCTTCAACAAGCCATTTTGGCAGAGCGATGCCGTGTTTCATAGGCTGCGGACCATCCGGATGACCGTACTCCATATAATTTTTACGGGTTTCCTCATCCGTAAGTGATTTGTATGCCTTTGTCATTTCGACGAACTTTGCCTCCATCTCCTCCCTGACTGCTTCTTCAACATTTCTGATTTTGTCTGGATGGAACGTCACAGAGAGTTTTCTGTATTTACTCTTCACTTCCCTCTCAGTCGCAGTCTACTCATTAAAATCGACAACAGCTGCAACCAACAAGAGTACAACTTACATATGGAATGCTAAGGATCTCGTAAGGATCAAATCTCTTGACATCCTCAGGCGGCTCTTGTGACTGTATAAAATAGGCAATAAAAAACAAAGCAATCCAACCAATTGCAAGTAATACGTTTCTATACTTGTCAGCACTGAACGAATCATGACAGCATGCCAGGGAGGCAACCGAATACTCACACTTTTGTGAACAATTTACGCTTCTTACTACGCTGTCGGAGCTGTTCAATCTCTTTGTAGTGAGCGGGTTCAAATTTGTCCGTTATCTTTTTAGCAACCAGACCTGAGAAATTAGAAAACGTTCAGTAGGCTATTATTGCCACAGCCATGTATAATACATACGATCCTGGTTTAGAGTCTGGTACGCTACCTTCCAGGTTGATGGAACGACGACCAGCGACAGCATCGTGGCAGCAAAGTACGGCCATACTTCAGCATTTTCATCGTATGAATACCTAGAATCACTCATAACTCAAAACCGATCACTATAAACAGGGATCATTAGCAGTCGCGTCTCGGGTCAAAACAATGACAGTTTTAGATTTGACATAATTGACAGAACTCTACTCGAGGAACTTCTGGTTCTTGTATACCAAAATCATGATTAGCAATTTCCTTACCTTCACTAGCTCTGATGAGATTCTGAATGATTGCCAGGGTGGTAACAGCACTTGACAGTGGATGGTGGTTTTCTGAAATTCAGTAGTAGCCACGTTGCTCCCTTCGAACAACCCAGGGCGGCAAGAATCCTGGTATCGAGACGCGCCGCACAAGCATTCATACCATGTCAGGTTGGATTTGTTCAACCATAGCACGTTATTTAACCAGTTTGAAAGGTTATGGGATAAATTCAAATTATATTTTAAAAGGCAGTTCGATCACTGAAGGACGAAGAGTGAACATATATTTAAAGCTGAGCCTTTTCCCGCATAAGTAAGACCGCTGACACCATTTTTTTTTCGTGAGCGAAATCAATTTACATCCCTTTCTTCATTCAAGGATTCACATCGAAGTACCAAATTGTGCCTCTTCTGGCGTAAATACGCAGTGATTGTCATATGATTATTTTTACACTAAGTACAACTTTTGAAACCCATCTTGCATACAATGGTGGCCTGCGTGAACCAACGTAACAAACCAAACCGAAAGAACAAAGATAAAAAAAGGATTCGATTTAACGGTTGGACTTCGCGACACGCTCCAGCTCGTCCTTCTTCTTGATGGCGTAAGAGTTGGAAGAACCTTTGGCGGCGTTGATCAACTCTTCAGCTAAGCATTCAGCAATAGTCTTGACGTTGCGGAAAGAAGCCTCACGAGCCTAAAAAAAGTTAGTCAAACATTCTCCAACACTTGTTGAGAGCTATTAGGAACATACGCCAATGGTGAGCAGGGAAATGGCCTGGTTGACGCGTCTCAAAGGCGAAACATCGACAGCCTGTCGTCGAACGGTACCGGCCGAACCAATACGGGTGGAGTCTTCTCTGGGACCACAGTTGGCAATGGCGTCAACAATAACCTGGAGAGGGTTCTGGTCAGTAAGAAGACTGATGATCTCAAGAGCGTGCTTGACAATTCTGACGGCCAACAGCTTCTTTCCGTTGTTGCGACCGTTCATCATGAGGGCGTTAGTCAGTCTCTCGATGATCGGGCACTGAGCCTTTCTGAAGCGCTTGTTGGCATAACGACCAGCAGAGTGAGACAGGTAAACGGGCTGTCTGATCTGGATGTAGTCAGTCAAAGAGATGTCCTTGACCTCGACATCCTCGAACGACCACTTGTTGAAGAGCTTGACCTGGCTGGCCTCAGCAACGACATCAGCCGGCAGCAGGGTCGACACGACCGTCTCTTCAACGAGCTCTTCAGCGATCTCCTCGTAGACCTCTGTGTTATCGATTTCTGAACCGTCGGACATGATTGATGTTTGATTCTCGTAAGTGATTGATTATATACAACAGTTCTCAAGCTCTGTTAGCCTCTATGGATTTTGGTGAGCCTCCAATCGGTAGACATCAGTTAGTTAGTGGTTGGGCTACGCGAACAATGCTGCCCTAGCACTTCAATCATAAGCAGCGTGACTGCGAAAATTGAAGCTAGCTAGGGCTCAGAACCCGGCTTCTCATGCGGCTTGAGGAGGGTAAAAAATAACTAACGGGTTGGGTGAAATATTGAGTGTATTCCAAGGGTTTAGAATCTCGTTGGGACTTTCAGGCTCGGGTACCGAGGAAAGTTTTTGTATAGGGAACTGAATGTACAATTCACAGGCATCGAGATTATCGCTACTATTGCTATCAAGAAGAAGTCAACAATGGCCAGAACGACCGGCAAGAAGGCCAGGAAGGAGCCGGTGGTAGATGATTTTGTCGGGACCATTTCTGATTCGGATCCCGATGTTCCTGATCTGGAAGAAGACGACGATGAGTTAGAGTTGGACACTGAGAAAGATTCTGTCGCTAAGGAGAACCCTGAGAAGATCTCAAAGAGCAAACGCACAGCTGCTGAAATTAAAAAGGATTTTAGCATCGATTTTGATCTAGATGAGCTTGAAGCTGTTTCTCAGTTTGACGGATGGAATTTCGATATGCAGGACCGTGCTAAAGGGAGTGGGCGAAGACAGGTCGATTTAGACAGCATCATCAAGCGTCAAATGAAGGAAAACGAGAGTGATAACGAGGAGGAAGGTGATGATATAGAGGAAGAAGAAGAAGAAGAAGAAGAAGAGGGGGAGCAAGGGCGAGAGGAAGAGGATGCGCAACCTGTGAAGAATACGTCTACCAAAAGCAAATCCACTAGTAAAAGCATGGCGTCGCAAAAAGTTCAGAACCTAGCAAAGGTTACCAAAGACGGCATTGATGACAATGATGAGAGTGAAGATGATGACTTTGAAGCTACTTCAGGTGAGCGATAAACTGGTTAATGTGTTTACAAAGATTGACAATTAATTTTAGAACCCCTTAAAGGGCCATATCGATTGCCGTCTGACGACGAAGAGAGCGATGGCGAAAATAGCGGAGCTAAGGAAATCAGCGACGTAGAGAATAACGTTGAGGAGAGTCATACGTCTAGTGACGACGAGGAGGACGGCCAGAAAGACTCAGCTGAGGCTGTCAAGAAGTTCTTCACTGAAGCACCGAAAGTGGACTTGACTACAAAACATTTTCACATGTTGAACATATCTCGCCCGCTTCTTCGAGGTATATCTGACCTCGGATTTTCTACGCCTACCCCTGTTCAGACTAAAGTAATACCTATCGCAATGCTGGGCAAAGACATTGTTGCGGGTGCAGTAACAGGTTCGGGTAAAACCGCAGCCTATATGATTCCCGTTCTCGAACGTCTCCTCTATCGGCCAAAAAAGATCGCCTCGACAAGAGTTATTGTCTTGACGCCTACTCGTGAATTGTCTATCCAAGTAGCTGATGTTGGGAAAAAGCTTTCACAGCACATGGCTGGGATCAGATTTGGTCTGGCTGTAGGTGGTTTGAATCTTCGAGTACAGGAGCAAGAACTCAAGACCAGACCAGATATAGTTGTAGCTACTCCTGGTCGTTTCATTGATCACATTCGCAACTCTGCGAGCTTCCAGGTGGAAGATGTCGAAATTCTGATCATTGATGAGGCAGATCGTATGCTGGAAGAAGGTTTCCAAAAAGAGTTGACCGAACTACTAACTCTACTGCCGGCAAAACGCCAGACTTTACTTTTCTCGGCTACTATGAACTCTAGCATTAAGTCTTTGATTCAGCTATCTCTTCATCAGCCCATCCGAATAATGATCGATGCGCCGAAACAGACAGCCACCGGACTGATACAAGAATTCATCCGAATCCGGAAGCGGGAATCAGCGAAGCCAGCAATTTTGACGTGGTTACTCAAGAAATTTGACATAAGCCAGCGCGTGATGGTCTTTGTGTCTCGCAAAGAAACTGCACATAGATTACGAATAGTTTTAGGTTTACAAGGCATTAAGGTGGGCGAGCTTCACGGTGCACTGACACAGGAGCAGCGTCTAACTGGAATCACGGAGTTCCGTAACTCAAAAGTTCCCGTTTTGATTTGTACAGACTTGGCTTCTCGTGGATTGGATATTCCCAAAGTTGAAGTTGTTATCAACTATGATATGCCGAATACTCATGAGGTTTATCTTCACAGAGTGGGTCGTACGGCACGTGCCGGACGTGCTGGTCGATCCATCTCTCTTGTCGGTGAAGCCAAAGCTGAACGTGTCATCGTAAAGGAGGCAATCAAGATGGTCGAAAAAGACGAGGGTAAAGCTGTCAGTCGCAATGTCAATTGGGATGAAACCAATAAGATTATACAAAAGATCGCCGACAGCGAGGACGCTATTGAAGAAGTGCTCAAGGAGGAGAAGGTCGAGAAACAGATGGCCATCACTGAAATGGAGCTGAAGAAAGGCGAAAACATGGTGAAGCATTTTGATGAGATCAAGTCGAGACCAAAGCGTACGTGGTTTGATGACGACAAAACAAAAAAGAATCATCAGAAGGGAGGATTTAAGAAAAGGAGAAGCGGCGCGAGAGACTAATACGATTGAGGCGATAGCCACTTTTAGTATTTATTACTCTGTATACTAATTTGACTGTGCATTTCAATAGCATGATAATGAGAATATGGTTTTGATGACCAGCTGAATCATCATGGTTAGATATAATATAAAGACTGGCACCCTCCATGGCCATTTAAGGTTTAAAGGTCGATCAAAGGGGTGCTAAACTACTGATTGCACGATACAACCTCGAAGACTGAACCAGGTCTCGTAAATCAACCCTGCAGATTATCATCATCCGATGCATTCCATCCTAATCGTTGAGTTGACCTTCAAGTAGCGCTTAGTTATCAATAGAATGAATTTCCGGCTTCGCGCTTCGTATATTGGATTGGTCCATAACTCGCATTATAGACCGTGCTTCAGCAGACTGCACTTCCAAAGGGCTATCTGTCAATACAATGCGCACCGTCACTTAAATATTTTTTAAACATGAAACCAGAGCTTATGTTATTGAGTAAGTGGATACAGGGCTGTTCAGGTCATGCCAGGCTGGCTGTGCCGGCGTGGCTGAATTGGATCGTTGACCTAACCCCAGAATTAATTGCGCTCTCACCCGCACCCAATTCGACTATCGATTGTGGACTGCGAATGACGACGACAGCTCGAATGACAGAACTCTAGACTTTGGTCATCACAGATCAGCATCGTTTGGTCGTCGTTTTGTCGCTTCTTTAAGCGTGTTATACGTTAAAGTGCGAGTACTACTTAATTCGACAGCATTGGCTTGCGCCCATCGATAGCCTGTGATTTACGTCGGTGGAATTGTCAGATAGACCCAGCCATCAACAGGCCCTTCTTGATCCGCGTCTCGAGAGACCGAAGGCTCGTGTATAATTTGCATAATGCCGTCGCTTATTACATCAGCTGAGAAGGAAAAGATCAAACGGGCCATTCCAAAGGCTTCAAACAAAATTATTGAGTCGGCTATCGCACGGTTGTATATAGCATATCCAGACCCCAATGCATGGACTTATACTGGCATAACCGGTGCGGTGTCCCTGGTTAATGACTTGACTGGCAACACATTTTTTTTGAAGATAGTTGATGTTATTGGCAATAGAGGCGTTATATGGGATCAGGAAATTTATATTGACTTTCAGTATAACCAGGATCGTGCCTTCTTCCATACGTTCGAACTAGAAGAGTGTTATGCTGGACTATTATTTGCAGACGATTCCGAGGCACATCACATATTGAAGAAAGTACAGAACAGAGACAAACATGCGTCAAAGGCAACTTTGAACAACAAAAATGCTATTGCATTAAAAAAGAAACCCGTGGGCCCAGCAGCGCCAGGACCAAGAGGCGACACGTTGCGATATCAGAAGCTGGGCAACGCTTACACCCTAGCGCCAGTTCAAACTGATGTCGAGGCAGAGTCCGAAACCAAAAGTAATGATAGCAGCAGCTCAACTGATCCTGCGTTGAAAAAGCTCTTGGCGCAATTAGAGGACGCAGGCATTACTGAAGATATGATTGCAGAGAATGCGGATTTCATCAAGGACTACATCACAAAAGGAGAGTTGCCGCCTTCCCGGTCTGCTGTTAATAAAAAAGCAAAAGGTCCGCCTCCTCCGCCGCCATCTGCGCCTCCCACCAAGAGTATCAATACGGGTTCTACGAATGCTGTGCCACCAGCGATACCATCTCAATCGGCACCACCTCTACCCAGTCCACCCACCCCTGGAGTCGGCCCGAATGGTTTGCCTTCACCATCACCGTCACCTGCAGCGACGACAGCTCCTGGACCACCTCAGGCTATGTTCAAAGTACCGCCACCTTACGTTCCTCCACCAGGAGTCGTTCCCGGCCCTCCTCTGCGAAGCCAAACACCGGCAAGACCGTCGCCGT
Source organism: Myxozyma nipponensis (assembly GCA_030580395.1). Lineage (NCBI taxonomy): Eukaryota > Fungi > Ascomycota > Lipomycetes > Lipomycetales > Lipomycetaceae > Myxozyma > Myxozyma nipponensis. The sequence continues at coordinate 122,214 of JAKTSU010000011.1, forward strand.
CGTCCACGCCTAGTCCAGTTGGAGGGGCTCCTGCATATCAGCAGACTAACAGTGCTTCACCCGGTCTTCCCAATAGAGGGCCGGCTCAAGGGCATAAATACAGTTTACCACCGACGTTTCCAGGTGCAGGAGCACAGGTTCAACAAAGGCCACCGCCGCCGGGCTTGCCAAATCGTGGTCCACCTCCTGTTCTGCCTTCAAGAGAAGGTCCAGGCTCTCCATTACCTCCGCCTGGCAATTTGGCAACTCGACCAGTACCAGCTGCGCCCTCGTTACCTCCGCGAACTCCTGTTCAAAATGGGATTCAGCCTACATTTGCACATGCAGCACCTGGTCAGTCGCCTGTACCACCACCTCCACCTCCACATAGACATGCCAATACTCGTGCTCAGCTAGCTGCTCAAGCCACGGGTACTCCACCTCCGCGTCCACCACCACCTCCAGCTTCATACAAACAGCAGCAGCCTGCTTTTCCGCCGTCGAATGGTATACCACCACCCCGGCCACCTCCACCACGCTCTTCGCAGGCGCCACCAGCTCCGCCGCCGCCTCCGACGTCGTCTTATGACCAACCGCAGACGGCTCATCCATATACGGCTTACGAGAATGGATATTCTGCTCCAGCTCAGAGCGCACCAGTTCCCCCTCCCCCTCCTCCCATGATGTCAGGTGGACCGCCAGTTCCCCCTCCCCCTCCTCCCATGATGTCAGTTGGACCGCCAGCTCCGCCGCCACCACCTGCCATGGCATCAAATGGTCCTCCTGCCCCGCCGCCACCACCTGCTTTTGGTGATCCGGGCGTTCCTGCTCCACCTCTACCTAACGTATCAGGCGGTGGTCGTGACTCTCTATTAGCATCTATTCGCCAGAGTGGAGGCATTAATGGTCTTAAGAAAGTAGACAAGAGTCAGCTTGAAAAACCGGTCACTTTGGGCAACGGAGGTGGTCACGCACACAATGCATCCAATGCTAGTGGTCCAGAAGCCGCTGGGCCGGGTGCTAATCTGCAAGATGCGATTGCTGCTGCATTGAGCAAACGCAAGACCAAACTCGCGGGAAGTGGTAAGTCTCCTGTTCTGGTCGCCTCGTTTTGTGAATCATTAACTAACTTGTTTCTAGATGACGAAGATAATGCAGCAGAGGAATGGTGATTCATAGTTGATAAGACATACATACAGAATATATACTGTACCTTCTACGAAAGATAATAACCTTTTTGGCGCTTATCGCCTCGGACTGAAGAATGTCAAGTCGTTGCTCTGCATTCCGAGATGAGGACATATCTTTATATTACATGCTCTGCCCAGCTTTAGGCCGCTGCTTAGAACGCGTGCCAAGTCCCAGCGGCTGACGCCCTGGTCATTGACGCGTCGAACGGCTCTTCACAGCCTTCGGAAAGACCTACCCTAACCGTTCCTTGAGCCCCATTTTTATCCGCCTCCTGCGTCGAGTAAAGCCAAACAACATAACGATAGACCATTCACTTGCACGAGAGTCTGCGAGCAAGAGGGAATTGTGTTTTGATTTTTTTTCACTTGGCTTCCTGAGGATACTTATTGCATTGAGCTCAATCACCACCGTGCACGCTTGGATCGGGATCTTAGTGGATATATTAGACTGCGCTGTTTTACTGATCTTCGCGCGTTGACACGCTCGATTGCGCACCTCCAGTGATATCGTTTATATACATCACAAAATATTTTGACTCGAGTTCGAGAACACCCGGATCTTGTACAGGAAGGGCATCTTTTGACAGATTTGATTTTATCCGCTCTGTGAATTCACAAGTTCGAAGCCATGTCTTCTACCGAGGATGTTATTTCGGACATCCTCCGCAAGATTGATCGCGAGCAGTCGCTCATTCAGGGTGCCACTGCGCTTAGGCAGACATCTTCAAATGCCGACGTCAAACGACGATGTGATTCAAATATTCATGAGTCAAAAAAGAACATCGAATACTTGGAGAAGACTCTCAAAAATCTTCGTGAAAAGGCGAAGCCGGAGAATACCCCGAGGTACGTCCAATCTGGATGTGATCGCTCGATTGGTTCAAGGGTGTGCTTTGCGCGTTTCACTGAATGAGCAACCATATGGGATGTGTTTAAGTGTGAAGTGCGGTACTAACGTTTATTAGAGTAGACTCGGCTAGTGGATCGCCCGGACGAATTGTCGGGACCGACGGTTTACCACCACCCCGTGCTCCGTTTGCCAACAAGCCTACTATGAATCGGCCTCGTCCCAATTATACAGAGCTGGGTGAGTGTAATTTTGTCTACTAAGTTGTGCGTATCTAATTTTTTTTTAGATCTTATCAAATATGACTCCCCATACCTTGGCCCGCGTATCCAGGTTATGCTCCAGCAGCTCGAGTTCAAACTTTCCGTTGAACATCAGTATCGCGAAGGCATCGATAAGCTGGCCAATCTCTATCAAATAGAAGGCGATAGACGAAACAAAGCTCTTTCGGAGAAGCAGAGATTTGAAAGTAATCAAAAGATTCATCTTCTGACGCAAGCATTGAAGAGATACCAGGGCATGCATATCAACATTGAAGATGATTTCGAAGGTAAGAACAATGCTGTCAGCTGTAGTTTTCTAGAGTATATGTTAACCGATGTATAGATGATAGAAGTCTTAATTCGCCTAATGTCCGTCGACCACTTACCGGAAGACTTCGAGTTACCATTGCAGCTGTAGATGGTGTTGATCATGCTGCCGGTCATAAGAACAAGGCTCCAGATACTTGGGTCGCCATCAAAGTTGAAGATCAAGTGAGAGCAAAGACTAGGCCTTCTAAGATGGACAAGTTCAATGAGACGTTTGACATTGAAGTTGAGAAGGCAAACGAGATTGAATTTACTGTTTATGATAGAACGTCAGATCATGACGTGCCAATTGGTGTTACGTGGATGCGTATATCAGATGTTGCAGAAGAGTTGCGCAGGAAAAAGATCGAGCTTGAGCTTGGCTCCAGCTGGGTCTCTGCAGACCAGACTCAAGACAACAGTCCATATCCAGCCTCTGGTGTCACTCCTACTACTGGACGATCGAATCTTACACCGGTCCCACAGCAGGCTGCTATACCCCATCCTACGACGAGCCCTATGAGTCTAGAACGTGATCTCTTCATTGATTCATGGTTTGTTTTGGAGCCAACCGGCAAGATTCGGATCAAAATTTCATTTATTAAGCACAATGCTAATAAGAGACCTCTTGAACTTGGCCGCCTTGGTCGCCAAGGTGCCATTCGCCAACGTAAGGAGGAAGTTCATGAGATGTATGGCCACAGATTTGTTCAACAGCAGTTTTACAATATCATGCGCTGTGCCTTTTGTGGCGAATTTTTGAAGTATTCATCGGGTTATCAGTGCGAGGATTGCAACTACACTTGCCATAAGAAATGCTATACGAAGGTGGTCACCAAGTGTATTTCAAAATCCAGCGCTGATACAGATCCCGATGAGGAGAAGATCAACCATAGAATTCCTCACCGGTTTATGCCTATTACGAACATTAGTGCCAACTGGTGTTGCCATTGTGGATATATTTTACCACTGGGAAAGAAGAATGCCCGCAAATGTACAGGTATGCAACACACGAGCTTTTCAAGCTGAGTAATCTTTGACTGATTTGTTTTAGAATGTGGTCTTACCTGCCATACTGACTGCGTCTACTTGGTACCCGACTTCTGCGGCATGAGTATGGAGACGGCAACTACCATCAGAGACACTATTCGCAACACCAAAACGGCACAGGCACAACCCGGACGCCCCACGACGTCTGGTAGAATGACCCGGAGCCCGTCGAGTCAGCGGCCCTTACCGGGCTATGCGCAGTCTGCCTCGTCTTCGTCCGATTCGGGTCTGTCGATCCAAGCCGCAAAACTTACGATAGAGCCACCGCAGCCAAGTCAGTCGTCTAAATCAATGCAGAGCAGTCGCACGAGCCCGATTGCGTCTAACACGGCTGCGGCAGCCGCAGCAGCCGCGATGGGGAAAGTGTCATCTCAGTCTGCGTCAAGCTCGCCGTTTCAGATACCTCCACAGCAAGCATCGACGGCATCGCGGCCGGCCCCGTCTCAACGGTCGTCTTCGAGCTCGGTGATGAATACACCTGCAGCCGAAGTCGCGCCGTATGCACCCGGTAGGCGAAACGGCGACTCCAATGATTACATTACCCCACAGGGCCAGAAACAAAATATGGCAGTTGCCGCAGCTGCTGCTTCTGCACCACGAAAAGCAATCGGCAGTAATGCTTCCATATCAGGCAGACCAGCACCCAAGCGCAAGATAGGTTTAGAAGACTTCAATTTTCTGGCTGTTCTTGGCAAGGGTAACTTTGGCAAAGTCATGCTGGCTGAGGCCAAATCGAGCAAAAGTCTTTATGCAGTCAAGGTGCTCAAGAAGGAGTATATTTTAGAAAATGATGAAGTCGAGAATACTAAATCAGAGAAAAGGGTGTTTTTGATTGCAAACCGCGAACGGCATCCATTCTTACTTAATTTGCATTCATGCTTTCAGACGGAAACTCGCGTGTATTTCGTAATGAACTACATCAGCGGCGGTGATTTGATGTGGCATATTCAGAAAGAACAGTTTTCGGCGCGACGGGCTCAGTTCTATGCGGCGGAAGTTTGCCTTGGCCTAAAATATTTCCACGAAAGTGGTGTCATCTATCGGGATTTGAAACTTGACAATATCTTGTTGACACTTGATGGACACATTAAGATCGCGGACTATGGCCTATGCAAGGAAAACATGTGGTATGGCAGCACAACTGGAACGTTCTGTGGTACACCGGAGCTGATGGCACCCGAAATCCTTCAGGACCAGCGCTATGGCCGAGCTGTTGACTGGTGGGCATTTGGAGTGTTGATCTATCAAATGATTCTTGGCCAGTCGCCATTTCGGGGAGACGATGAGCAGGAAATTTTCGGTGCGATTTTGGCAGACGAGCCGCTATACCCGATTCATATGGCGCGAAATTCGGTCTCGATTCTGCAGCAGTTGCTGACGCGGGACCCATCACGGAGACTAGGATCCGGTCCCGATGACGCTTTGGAAATCATGCAACATCCCTATTTCAGCAACATCGACTGGGATGATATTTACCATAAGCGGGTTCCACCTCCTTATCAGCCTACTATCTCTTCGCCTACAGATACTCGTAATTTTGACCAAGAGTTCACGGCAGAGGTACCGGTACTTACTCCAGTGACCACAGTCCTAACTCGTGCGGATCAAGAACAGTTTAGAGGATTTTCCTACCTGCATGCGGACTTTGTGTAAAGATTGTTTTGGTCGCATTACCTGATTCGGTCTGTTTTGGACGAAAATCGTTCCTGTTTGTTATTTATGATATGTATGATTTTGAAAGAAAGCGCGGTACATTCGGGTGCCCCGAATGTGAGATGAAAGCTGGGGGGAATAGGGTGTCTTATGAAAGCAGCACGGGAATGGGTGCTTCAGAGCCGGCTGCTGCCGAAAAGGGAGTTGTTGAGCTGATTGTTGCTGTGTTGCGCGATGGAACGTGGGATCAACGAATACGCCGGCGATTGCTTCGTTTTTTCTTTTCGCTCTTCTTATTTAGTTCTAGTTTAGTTTCGCTTTTAATTTTATTTTTATTTTTTATTTTAGCTGTCTTAGTAAATCATTCTACGTATGAACAGTTTTGTTTTGTACTGTCGGCATTGGCAGCGCACACTGATAAGAATGTGACTTAACTCGACCGTCGGCAGACCACCACCGCTACTATTATACGATGACCAAGACTCCGTGTATATGGAGTAATTATGGGTTAGTAGCGGGAAAGGGGAGAGAAGGGGTCGGTAGGCCCGAAAGTTAACTAAAGCCAAAATCGTCCAGGTCATCATGCGTCTGCCACGCGAGGTCTCGTTTGCTTTTCATAATACATTCTTCTATTAAAAGTGGAAGAACACACACCAAATACCAAGGTACAGAAAACGAGCGAATGGTTACCGAAGCTTTAAAAACAAACGGCTGGTTAAACTTCCATAGCCGCTCCGGTCGCTTCCTAGCATGGCGTACGTTTCTCTCGTAGCGGCTGCTGATTCGCGCCTATTGAGCGGCAAAGGCTGTTTGTAAGGGGGTCTCTGCTTCACGTTTAGGCAGCCAAAATTGCTTTAGTTTCGTCTTGAGTAGCGAAATATTTCCCCATACGAGATAGCATCAACAGCATGCTCCGCACGTTAGTAGTAAGTCATATCCTTTCAGTAAGCGAAAGCCTGGCGAAGCCAGGAGGTGTGCGGCGCGAAGGACCAGTTCGCGGGACGAGGCGGTCGAACTAGCGAACCAAAGAACAGCCGGAAACTCCCTTCAAAGAAAGGAGTTCCGTGATAGAACGAACAGCTGAACATCAACGGCTCCTGCCCTAGCCCCTTTCTTTCCCCGTTTTATGATGCAATGGTTGTTACCGCCTAATCATATTGGTCGTTGGCCGTGGGCTCCGGTCTAGCGAACGGCGATGATCAAGCAGCGTTTGCCATAGTCGGCCCCTGGGAGGAGGGGGCGAACGAAGTCTATGATAGTGGGATACACCGCCAGCTCGGCCCGTAGGAAGGCAGTCTTGGACGTAGAGTGTCTCCGCTCCCTAAGTGAAATAGATAGGAATGAGCTCTGGTAATCAGCAATACGACGGCGGGGTACACGATGTACTCTACGGCACACCAGGGCGTGCGAGCCTTTGTAGACATGATTTGACCGAAGCATGCGATCCCCCCCCCGATGCACGGTTGAAGAGTGTAGCTCATTAGTGCGCTCGAGCGCTCGGCTTTTGCAGACTAGTTTGCATAGTAGAGGGCATCGCATCGCATTCATGTCTGCATAGCAGAGCATCGCATGGTGCCGAAAACCAAAGAAGGAGGCGTGCTTCTTGCAGTCCGCCGCAGCGCAGCCCGGCGCTCTCTTCGTTCATGCTCGAAAGAGACCACCGACCCAGTATACGAATCCAGGATTCGTCAATTTGGTCCAACGTGCGTCGTGCATGATGCTCCTCGTGGCTCGAGAGCTCATCGAGCTCACTCCGTGGGTCGGCAGTTTCCGTGGTCATCCCCATCGATTAACGCCCGGTGAGTGTGGGCGCGCTCTATAGCGCTTTCAGTGTAGGTCCCATCAACGTCGCGCCAGGCTTTCGCTTCGGCCATTGACCACCGCGATTATGAATATGACATGACGGCATAGTTTGGGTTAGCTTTCGCGGTTGTTCTTAGCTTGTTCGGTACTACTCATCATTAGCTCCTTGCTTGCCAGTGGGTCTGTTGTTTCTCTGCTTTTGTCTCAGCCAATACGGTTATCATTACCACCTCCTAGTTCGCCGTGGTGAGCTCTAGACTAGTCTACTCTGATCCCGCAATGTAATGCGCACTAATGAGTTTAATTTCTCCTTCCTACCGGAGGAACCCCGACGTCTATCTTTTACTTTATGGAACTCCATGTGCCGGCGCGTGCGCATTTCAGAACAGAGCGACTGGCTCCGAGAGTCCGTGTCCAGTACCATCCCGAATTGGTCCGATACACATGCACGTATGCACGAAGTCGAGAAGGATACAAGCAGCAAGTAGAGAAGAAAATAGAAGTTAAATAAAAACAAAAAAAGGGCGAGACAGTTTAGGCAACTGCTCGTATTCCTGCAGTAGCAACTGTTGCCTTAAATGGCATATGCTGCGTTAGGCAGAATTGTTGACAGATAGCTGGCGGTGCAGCTTTACTTACATAAAGAGGCCGTCTCGACCAAGCTTGCCTGCCCTTGTCGCCATAACTATCAACGAGCTCTCTACGCATATATATTTGCTACCACTAGAAGCTCGATTTTGGTTCTCGTATTTATCCATATTTTACCACACCCAGGATCAATCATCATGCAGAGTAAGGTATGGACAACTTTAATATCCTTCCCATTATCAGCAAAAAGTCTTGGTGCTAATGCTCTATTAGATAATATCAGATCTCCAGAGTTATTCTCAGCAAACCGGCCTTGAATTTCTTTTGGTTATGGTCCCCCCAGACTCTATCGAACGGGCCGATGTGGTGTCATCTGATGCGTTCGACTCAGATGTAGAACGACTAGTTGCACAAGAGCACGTCGATTTGATGCTAGAACTGACGGCTAAACGACGACAGTCAGCCCATTCAGACACTACAGTCGACATGGGCTCATCATCCCCGGCGTCGATTGCAAATTCAGCATCGCCTTCTGTATTGAAGACCGACATGGTCGGATCCGATGTTAGCTTCCAATCCGCTGCCCAGCGTTTACGACCATCTCCGCTATGGCGCAAAAGCGGCGAAGCTATGCCTGAATGTCCGGGATCATGGAACCAGGAGGATAAACTTATATACAGACCCGTATCATTGGGGGACACGAGGGGGCTCGAAAAGCTGTTGGAAAACTTATTTATCCAATTGCAGCAGTTGACATGCAAAGTTGTCGCCAAAGCTTGGATCAAAGTTATTGAGCCTCGCAAGCAAACCAATCACCCTTACAACAAGGGAGATCAATTTCGGCCGGACTGGTGGCCGGAAAATGCCAGGCACAAGGAGCCGGATCATCTGAAGAAGCCGGAGAGGCTAGCGGTATTGCTGAGCATGCTAAAGTCCCACCGCGCGAGCACGAGCTTGCTGCGGGCGTCGACGAACGAGTGCGCCACCATAATACTTCCTGAAAAACTATCTATTCTTGAGGAGATTTACTACATTGCTGAACTTGAAGAGCAATTCTTGACAAGATCAGATGTGAGCCAGGATCTTGTCGTGTGGACTGTGGATAAGCCTGAGTTTGCAATCAAGAGTATTTCTCAGTCTCCCGTGTATTTAAAGTCAGCTGGATCGTCAAGCGTACTAGCAGAAAACACGTCGTCTGGAAGCGTTTCTTCTGCTGTTTCTTATGAGGAGCACTCCACGGAACACTATGATGGCGTTGAGCCAATGTCGTATGTTCCAAGTAGTCGTGTATTTAGCGCGGACGACCATATGACCAACTATCAAATGATACCAGAGTTCCACGACGTCTACAGCAATGCTACATCTTCAAGCAGTCAATATCAGTACTATAAAGCAGGCTATCCATTCGTGCAAGATGGCCTATACAACTATAATCACTTTGGCTCTGAGATCATTATGGACACGGTCAAAATAGAGTAGGCTGAGAAGCCAAGAGCAAACAGAAACTTCAAATTTGACTTATCTTTTGTATCTTTTATTGGTTTGGTCGCTCCTGGGACGACCTGTATGTTCTATTCTTTGGCGTGATTGGCGTGGATGAGTTTTGATAGATTTTCTTTGTCTTGGGGGTGGTCTTTTTTTTCTTTATATATCATTCAATTGTACATTACACTTATTACATCATTTGTCCGTATAGATATCCTTGTGAGTATTCCAACTCTGACTTTCCTTCTTTAGTCGTCAATATCTCGTAAACCTCTGGCGGGGGGCCGAGTCCCAACTTGCTCGCTCGCTGCCACCTCTCGAGACGGGTCATTCCAACCGTTGGCCCGTAGATATCTGTCAAATCAAACTGCTTCAAAATCCTCTCAACAATATTTAAATTCTCTTGGTGTACTAGAAATGGTTAGAGCATGATATATAAAGACCACCACTGTCGACGGTGTATAACGTACTAGGTGCTGCAATGTTGGCCTGTTCTAGCTTATTCAAAAATATTCGGTATTCAATTTTATCAGTATCCAAAGGTTCTGCCGTATCGTTTGCAACTTCAGGCACTTTCTGCACCTCTTGTGGTTGCCTTTCTAGACTTGAAGCGGGCTCTATGCTGATCGCGCCCGATGCGACGGCGTTCTTCTTCACGACAGCGGGATCATCAGCTACTTTCCGCTGCCTGAAAGAGTCAGTCAATCGTGCCTGATTTCGTGACGCATTCCGCTTAGGAGCCATATTTTAGTCGTTCCGAATGTTCGCTAGATTGGATAATCGATTCGATCTGGTTTGAATTGTAGCGAACAGCGTCAGGTCTACTTTTTTCAATCATGTATCCCGATCGGGTTAAATATATACAACAAGTCGTTGCTGCCCTAAGCCTCGGCCTTGGGAAGAGCCAAAGTGATGGCGACCCCTAGAAAGTCCCAACCACAGTAGAGGGGAGGCCGGCGTGCGCGACGTTAGATGGCGGCGATGATCCGACAAGGCAAATCGTTCGGCATCAGAACAAACTCTGTCTGACTTCTAACATCTCGAGTTCTCCTTAGTCTGTTGCCTTAAGTTCTTTGTGCAGAAAGTATGACTGATGCTCTTGGTTTGAAGACCAAGATCTCTGTCGTCGTGCTAGGGATCTATTCGCTGTACTACGGCTACGTGCATACGGTGCGAAACCGCGTCATAGTCCAACGAAAAACCAGAGCAGAGAAGGCCAAAGCTGGCCTTCACGACCTCGAAACTTCGTGAGTACCAGATTATCTGTGCCGACGACTGTTTTTTAGTACTAAAACCTTGCTAGCAACCTTGATGCCTCGCCTATTGAGCAGTTTGCAGTACTTGTGGTTGCTGGGAGGTTTATGAATCCATTTCCGGAGTACAGAGAGCAAGGCATATTCGAATTTATACTGTGGAAACTGGTCGAGCTTATTCAAATAAAACCACGCGCTGGAGTCCCTAAAAGCATCGAGCATCGTTTGAAAAACTTACCGTTGTTTAGACCGGATTATGAGATACTGTTCGACACCACTATTGCTAGCTCGGTCACATCTTCTAATTCACCGGATCCAGATATCGCAGAATCTGCCGGTCCTGCTTCCCTGATATCGTCTGAAATATTTTATTCTTCCGATACGGGATCTTCTACCAATATACCGCTCGAATTAGCTCCGCTCACTGACTCATGGCATGCCATCAATTCACGAGGAGATTCAGTACACGACGATTCGTCAAGCATCGCGATCGACTCCCCAGCCATGCCGAACGCTCATTTTCCTACCAGAAGTAGACTCCCGGCAAATGTTCCATGTAAAAACGACCGCTTGACCGTGACTTGGATAGGCCAAAGCTGTGCTTTTGTTCAGCTTTGCGGTATCAGCATCCTAACCGATCCGCTTTTTGGGTATGTCTTTTCACCGGCGAGGATAGAAAAACGGAAGACACTACTAACGTTTACAGTGACTGTCTATTCAATTCGTTTATTGGTCCACAGCGCATTGTACCAAGCCCGTGCAAGATAGAAAACCTGCCGCCGATAGATTTTGTGCTTGTGTCACACGATCACCCTGACCATTTGGAGACTGACACTGTAAGAAAGATAGGCAATTCCGCGGTTTGGATTGTGCCAATTGGCATGCGAAAATTCCTGGCTCGCAACGGAATACACAGAGTTGCTCAGCTGTCATGGTGGCAAAAGATGTATCTACCAGGTAAAGAGCATGAGGGTTGGGAAGTTGCCTGCACACCGGCAATGCACTGGTCTGGTCGACATCTATACGACTCGAATAAATCACTCTGGTGTTCTTTTATGGTGCTTCATAAAGCAAAACCTGTGTTCTTTCACGCAGGGGATAGCGGATATTCTCCTGAACTTTTCAATGGAATTGCTGAAGTCTACGGCCATGGCTGTGAAGTGGCGCTTATTCCCTGCGGATCGTATGAGCCTAGGTGGCACTTGCAACCACAGCACTGTGACCCTACAGAAGCTGTTCAGATCATGTCTGATCTCGGAGCCAAGCGACTAATCGGGGTACATTGGGCTACATTCGTGCTCAGCGACGAGCATTATCTTGATCCAAAACGACGACTCGATGAGGCTGCAGAGGCTGAAGACTTGGCAAATGCAGTCTGGGCCGCAGAGTTCGGTAGGACTATAGTTATACCTTACAGCGACTTTTCCTCTGTATCTGACGACGTGTCTCTGGGATCAAGTTTCCAATTGCCGCCCGCGATTCAGCCGTTAGCACAGTTAGAAGGTCGTAGTTCGATGATCTGGTAGAGAATAGAGCAACCTTTCTATAAACCTCGCATGCTGTATTTGGAGTTTTTTTTGGCTATGTCATATTCAATATTGTAACAAAATCCCTGTTTTATCTCCCTGTTTCTTGCTCTGAGAAGTAGATTTGACCTAAACTTTTAACTGTGTAAAAGTAAATCACGGCTATGATGGCCATATAACTCGTCAGATGTTTGCGTTCCCTAAAGGATTTTGTGTCTGCCTTGTAATGCCACATAGCAGCAGCCTTAAGCTGTTTAGTCTACTAACAAGCCGATGAGTTACCCTGACTTAACTCGTTAATGGGAAAATGATCTACGAGTCTACGAAGGCTTCACGACTTTTATCTACCACACCCCGGTAGCACTACACAGTTGAGCGGTCATGTCAAATGATTTTGACTTTATATTTGACGAAAATGACACATATCCGCTGAACGGTAAAAAAAATATCAGCGCGTTTCTGCCACCTCGACAGTGAGTTTTGATAACGAGAGAAGCGGACGATGACTCCAACGAGCTGTACTGACGAAGAATGGCAGATCCAATCCGAACGGTGTAAAGCCAAACGTTGGATTTTTGAATCGAGTTATTCAAAATGCAGACTTTCATAATAATGAGCTATTGAGGAAGGAAACAAGAGATGCGGTCGGCTTGGTTAGAAAGTTTAGAGCGATCGGGTCCGGATCCCAGAAAACCAAGACACATTCTGGTTCATCAATGCCGGATATCGAACTTGGTCAGAAGAGTATCGATACCAAGCCGTGCTCAATTGAAGACAAAAAGGCGTCTGGTAGCGAAAGAGGAATAAGTTGCAGATCAGAGTCCGCCGCAGAAAGCAGTGTTGACACTAGCACTTCTCATGAGAGAGACGCAACTCGACACAAAAGTCGAAGCTCAAGCTCATATCACCACCGCCATGATCACTCACACCATCCTCGAATTTACGAGCCAAGAAGACATTTATCGCACTGCGATAGTCAAAGTAAAATGTTGTCGTCTTCTTCTTATCGCCAACGTGATTCACATGGCCACCGCAGTCACCGCAGTCACCACAGTCACAGTCATCGAGACGACGATCACCGCTCATCATCTAAAGCTCTCAATCCCAGCGACAAGCATCCGGAAAAGTAAGCAAAGGTCATGATTTACCATGACGTACGCTTGAGCGCTGTATCTTTGTAGCGCGCGGTTACAAAACGCAACTCGCTAAGAATGGATAGATCAGGAGTATAAAACTGCATTTGCACGGAGTTTCATGCAGTTTGTCTATTGTAATTTTATGGTTTGTGTTTATTTGTAACTTCAGTCCGAGTTGTCGTCAAGTAACGCTGGATACATTCGCCTATTGATAGAGTGAACCCTTCTGGTCTATTCGGCCTATATTAGGCAATAGATAGTTCAGCAGTGACTTAAAGTCAATTCAAATTTCTTCTGTAACCAACTTCGGATCTTCCTCCCCGTGGTTCATTTCGTTGGCCGTGTCATTAGTTACTCTTCGATTATAGTTTATGTCGTTTGGAGCCTACATTGTCCGTAGATTGTGTAATAACAAGGGTCTTGTACTATCACATAGGGTTAGGCTATGGTGTTGGGCGATGAGCTACTGCGTGCTCCACGACAACCGAATGTAAACAAACCAAACACGAACTTGAAATCACCACGCGGATTGGATTTAAAACACTCAACAGAGGTAGTAGAGAGGTCAAAGAGAGAGATTCGCTACAACATGGCAGCGACTATATTATCTCCAGAAGAATATCAGGGACTGTTTTCCGAATTTCGGTCGGCTTCGTTCTCTATTCAGAACCAGGAACACGAGTTTGCTGAATGGTCGACGAGATCGTCGATTGTGCTGGGTAGTCCGCGGTCATTGGTGTCACCTACCAAAACTCATGATGCTTCGTTTGATAAATTGAACTTGGCATCAATCCAGTACGAGCTGAAGGACTACAAAGACTTGTTTTCAAAGCTCAAGGTCACGTATCTCGAGCAAGAGACTAAGGAAAAGTTTCTGCGTGTAATCCTGAATCTGGACGACGACGAAGCGGAACCACAGGCACAGTTACCACTATGGAATCTTAACCAAAACGATATTGACGAAACAATCCGGAGTAACCTGTCGTTCAAAGAGACTCTTGTGGAGAAGAAGAAGAATCTCCAGGAGATTTCTGATCAGATATCCGAACTAGTTAAGAACGCGTGTGAGAGTACGTAACCGATTCGTAACTTCGCCGCTGGGCTATTATTGACGAGATCTAGAGTATGAATTACTGAAGGCGAACGTAAATAAAAGCGAAGCTCTGCTTAATGAGATGATTGAATCTCAACAAGAGCTTCTGGAGTTAGAGCAAGAAGAAGCAGACAGACAAGCAAGCAACGTGAGTGCTAATCAGAAATTGAGTCTCTCGGAAACAAAACAGCTTTACAGCGAGTTCAAATCAATGAACTCAGAGCTGAATAAAGATATCGACCAACTAAAGGTGGTGATACTTCCCACTCAACGCTCTGAGCTCCAACGTCTGGAGACCGAGCTTTCTAGTTTACACACCATCAGGACCAATCTTGAGGCGTCAGCAGAGAGTTTGGTGGCCACTCGTCAGGCTGATATCGCCCAAGGCAAAGTTCTGCGGCAAGAGGCACTCTCCAAATGGTACGCGTCAGTCTTGACTATACTACGATCTATATTGATGATCGACAACATCGATTTCAATATTGAGCACAAGGTTTTGGATCTGTCGGCCAGAACTGCGAAGAATAGGCCATTTGGCTTGAGACTAATATTTGAAGCAGGAATTGTTTCAGATGCCAAGGTAAGCGCTCACAAGCAACCGTGCGCGATTGCTAAGCTAACGCTATAGATGCTTTCTCCATCTGTTGACATCTCTCAGTTAGTTACCGACAGTCGGCGGCATCACTCTCTAAGTTGGCTGATTGAAGGAATAAAGTTACTCGTCGATCAATGATGCTAATGAGCTCTATAATATGACCAGGAATTGAATAATATACAAGAAGTGTGTATCGGTGTATGACAAAAAAATTTGTATGTATATGCAACTAGGACTTTGCTAAGCGTACGTCCTCCATCGAATTTCTCCGGCCCCATCCTGTGGGTTGTCGTTTGAGAAACGCACCCACGGCGCCAAGATACCCTTCGTGACGCAGGAAAAATGCTTTTTTCCCGCCATCGGACCAAAATTTTATAGCGTAGGAGAGCGTGTTCATGGTCTGAGGATGGCCTCTGATGAACGACCCGCCAAAATAGATATGCTCAAGATTGTATCGCTGGGCTTGTAGAAAAGCAATTTGACCGATATTGTTACTGACGGCGTAGAGCAATGACCGGCTGATATCCTCAGCTCTGAATCTTGCTGGCCGGCGGCCATTGGTTTGCCCGCTAGTGTCTTCTTCAGTGTCGTAGTTTGTCGAGACCTCGGTGCGATACCGTCCATCGTCACTACTGATCTGCACATCATCATTCGATTCGATTCTTTTTTTGAAGACTTTACCGAAACTAGACGCAATTGTGGATGATTTGAGTCCGATTCTACCGTAGTCTGTGCCATAAATGTCGCCGACCAGCATATCGACGTTGGTATTGTCACCTCGTGCTGCCATCTCTAGCATTTCTAACAAGTCAATATGATCTCTACTATAGCATGCTTCATTTTTGTATAACCCACCATCAAAAGAAGTGGCGCCTGTCAACAAAGACAGCAGTCCCCATAGGGTGCCACCACCAAGCTAACAAACGATTATTAGTCTGCCTCTAGGGATGAATAGCTCCTCCTCACAGCACTTACAGAAGAACCTCCGATTCGTTTGAACTGACGAGGACCGGATACCATGATCATGCTAACTCCAGAACCTATGTTGACAAGCTTATACGTTAGGCCATGTGATTAGGATCTACCGTCGCAATGAAGTTTAAGATCTTACCAGATACGGATAAATGTCAGAACGAGCTTCAACGAACTCCATTGGATTCTGTTCGCTATACGTGAAGACTTCGGATGGAATCTCAGTTATGAAAAAGTCCAGTCCTGATTGGAGAGCATTAGCAAGATATCAAGCAAGCACATACACAATCAAACAAGCCAGAAACATACCGGTTATAAGACATTCCATTTCATCTTCTCTCCATATTTCAACGTCCAAATCTGTTCGCATCTTGTCGTAGAATTTGTATGCACCGCCGCCGGTGGCCATTATGTAGACGGTTTTATTGTGAGCAGCAGCAGCAGCGCTGATTGAGTCTTCCGAAGCGCCAACGCTGTCAGCTTTCGAGATAGACAAACGCTTGGCAGATATCAGTTTCGACATGAACGCAATTAGGTCGTCTATGTTCTCGGTCTCGAACATGGTAAAGTTGAGTCGTCCGCCGATATTATCTGCCTCACGCGAGAAATATACCAGTTTGGCGAGAGAACCACCAATCTATGCAAATATTAGACATCAAATGAGCCAACCGTGGCAAAACTCAAGCTGGCCCGCAGGCTAGCGGACACACGTACATCTACAGCGATGTGTGAAACCTCGGCGGAGTGATGAGGCAGAACAATATCTCGATTATGCGTTGTTCTTGCATTGCCATTGATATCGGCACTGCCGGCTGGTGACTGCCGGCCGGACTGGTTGTCATCCTCGTCAACGCAGATGAACGCACCCTCGACATTGATTTTGATTGCACCGGGGTAGGGAATGCGACCCTGAGAAGGAAGCTGTGCCATGTCTTTGCAGACTTACAGCATTCGTAGTCCAAGTCGCACAGGTGAACTGGTGACCAAGTGACGGCAGAATTAGCAACTGTGCTGGGCGTCGTTAGGCTGCTTATTCGAGGGCGGGTATGTGTGGATCCGGTTCTCCCTCGACTTGTCTCTTTGTTGGGCCCGCACAAGCAAGGACGAGCAATGTCCAAATTTCTAATACCGAGCCCTCCTGTGGGACGCCTCGAAAGTGCGTTTTTACCTTCCTCGGTTGAGCAGCGCTCTGAGCACCAAAAAAAAAAAAAAAACCCCCCGACAGCCGCTTATGTAAGCCAAACTCGAGTTACTTACGTCAGCCATGAACAGAAGAGCCCTTGCCCCACAGCCCGGTTACCCTACTGACTAAGTGTTACCCTGCTGGCTGGCGCGCATAAGTAGTACGTGTGCCGGTCCCCTTACCCCGATCGTGCCTTCGCTGATTCTTCCTCGCGCTGTGTTGCTTTGCCTTGCTGCCCTCTCCCGGTGTGCCCCATTCCACCATCGTCACCAACCCTCTCTCCACAGACACACACACACACACACACACACAGGCTTGAGCAGTGGCTGTTATACTGGACCAGGCAAACAGCAGCCCAAAATCTGTATGCCTGAGAACTTCGGCGCCGGCTTGATGCAGGATCCGTCGCAGCATGTCCAGCAGGACCTGCCCAACCCGTTTGAGCTTCCCGAGACTGGCCCGCATCATCAGATGCACGACATGGGCATGGCGGCTCATCAGATGGTGAATGACATGAATGCAATTGGTGGTACGTACTCGGTGGAGAGCGTCTGGTCGGGAACATGCGTGTTGCCGCCTGTGCTTGTGTTTGTGCTGTGTCCAGCGGCTAACCAATCGCCTGTTGCGGGCATAACCAGATCTAAACAACAGAAAGCGTAAAGTGCTTCCCGACAGTCAGGACATAAAACCAGAGATGATGTCAGAACAGATGCAACCTAAGCGCAAGGCACGTACCAGATGGACTGATGCAGAGACAAACGACTTATTACGCGGTTGCAACACGGTATGTTCTTGTTGTGACGGATCGATTCTGATGACGACGCGTGCGCGTGGGCATATGATGCTGACTATATTTTTTTGTTATTCCTCTAGCACGGTGTCGGAAACTGGAAAAAGATTTTACAAGATCCCAACTTTTCATTCAACAGTCGATCGGCAGTCGATTTGAAAGACCGATTCCGGACGTTTTTTCCCGATGAGTACCGAAGACTCTATCCCAATGCTCACACGCATGTCGGGAGAAGGCAGCGTGCCCCTCTACCAAACGAATTACCCAAAGTCAATAGAAAGGAGAGGAAAAGCTTTAGCGTCGAAGAAGACGCCCGTTTATTAGAAGGGTTCAATAAGGTGCGTCATGAATTTTTTTTTTTTTCTATTGTTGCCAGATCCATTTCGCTGACTATTCAAAGCATGGACCGTCGTGGTCAAAAATACAAAAGGACGATACTTTAAATCTGTATGTACGTCGAAGCACTGATCTACGAGATCGATTCAGAAATGCTTTCCCCGAGAAATATGCCGCTGCAGGTTTCAAGACGCGGCCCAAATCGTCTTCTACCAGTCGACAGTTGCGGAGTGCCCCTCTTCTCATTCAACAGCAGCAATCGCTGGATGCTCACAACGGTCCGGTGAATGACATCGTGGAGAATTTGCTGAGCAATGGAGCCAATTGGGCTACTGATGATGAACAAGGCGGCTTGTTTTCTGCATCTGACCTTGTCGACGCAGCAAACGCCAATAATGACCATGAATTCTTTGAAACGGCGAACGTCGGGCTTGGTGCCCAGTTAGGTAACAGTCAAGATGTCAAAATCCCTATCGATCCCAAAGTCACCGAGGCTAGTCGTCGCTAAGGACGTATTCATTGGATACCGTGACAGGACGCGTCAATTGTCATATTTATTGTAGAACTAGCTGTTGGGGGGGAGTGGTTTTCAAGGTGCGGGCTGGGATGAGGAACGCGTATTTACGTGTGATATATGTAACATCTGTTAAACTGGTTTGAATTTTGCGTTGATTGATGCTGTATAGCTTATATTTTTGGCATGCAGTGTTTTACGTAGTGTAACATTAGTGCTCCTAATTGATTTGGTACAAGTCTATTATTGTTATGATTTAGTTCGTATGGGCCCGGACGCGTTCCCGAGTCTGGCTTTGGCAGGAACTTTTTTATACCCGTACCCGCTGCGCTTTTGACAACGAGTCGGCTTTAAAAAAAATGGAGACTAAAAGTTGGAGGTAGCTTCGAGAAATGCATTAACAAAGTTGAGTAATCTTTTCTTCGTGCGGATGTGAGTAAGTCAAAAAATGTCCCATGGTCCAGATCCATTGAAGGTGTTCAACAACACCAGTCTGCTGCCGATAGTCAAGCCCGGTAGCAGCTGCCATCATACAATCCTGGTTCTACAGACAGAACGAACAAATGCCTGCTGGCTGCTTCACACGTTCATGCGCGCCGTACTAAAGAGGCAAAGCCTGGAAACGAAAGACGACGATCGAACGGTTGTATTGTTGTCGTTCTGCAACGAGTTTGACTTTCATAGTCAGTACATGCGGAAGAATGTGGGTAGCAACAGATCAAATTCGGCATATAATGCGGAGCTCTAATCATGTGGCCACAGGGTCTAGATTTATCACCTCTGATGGAAAACGGTCGATTCACGTACATAGACGGGTTCTCAAATCTTCTCTGTCGAGCTCGATCTGACAAGTCGCCGGTGCATTTTTTGGAGGCTGATTCCAAGCAGACCTGGGCCAACAATTTGATCGAGAACTTGGATGGATCCAGGTCGCTTTTGGTTATCGAGGGAATCGACCTCTTGATCGCTCTTGGAATTATGACTGCGATCGAGATTATGGATTTTTTGAGCAGTTTGGAGCCGGTAAGTTTCCTCTATATATTATTTTTTTTTTACATGAGCGGACATGCGCTAACGTGCCTGGATGACAGTACACAAGTACAACGATCGTGTCAATGGAGAGCTCTATGGCATTATTAACGGGATCATCTAATCTCTCTGTTGAACAGCTTGAACTCTTGCACAGCATATACAGACGATCGACTGCGGTCCACAGTTTGCAGCCCCTATCGACAGGCGCAGCTGACGACGTGACAGGCGATTTGAGAATGACAAATGGTGGAGCTTTGGCATTAGATCCAGTGAACTTTGTAAGCGAACGAGAAGTGCATTATTATATGGGAGACGGGAATCTCGCTGGGGTTAAAGTGTACACGAAGGGTAGAAGTTAGCAATGATACGCGTACAGCATTTGTCTTTTTAGTTGAGTAAAATCACTGGATCTTCTGGTACTAGGATTCCAACTGAAGGTATCAGCTTTTTCATAAATCCTCACTCAAAATCGGTTTATGACCGACTAAGATGGATGGGCCCTCACGTAGCAGAGTAGATAGATAGAGACTAATCACTTCCCCGGAACGTGAAGCGCGCCGCTCGAGAATTTTCTGTTCCACCGAGCTGTCCTCGGGGGCGAAAGAGATAACGAAAACGAGCCTGAAGCAAGACAGCTCTCGTTTTCAAATACAGTACGAACCAGAATCGAGAGCGCATCCGAGGGGTAGTCCTTTTTTCTGTGTGTCACCTGCCAGGATGAATACTGCCATGCTTCGAAGTCGTTTCGGCGCTGCTCGGAATGCTACCCAGGCCATCATTCTCAGCCGACAACAGCAACAGCAGATTGTCACATCACGAGCTGTAATTCGGCATTACGCCACTGAACCTCAGAGTGCATTTCAGCTGCCAATTACTATGCTCGGAGTTCCTGGAAGTGAGTGTTTCTGCTTTTAGACTCCAGTCCAGGTCTTGGGCGACCAGAAAAGTATAGTTAGCTAACATATGATTCAGACGACTATATACCACCAACAGGCAAGAACTTGCCATCAGGAGGATACGCGACGAACAGATTAAAAATTCCTGACTGGAATCCCAAGATTTACACGGTAATGCCCGTCAGGCCTCACGACCCGACGTTGCTACGTGGACTTAAGGGTGTTGCCAACGGCATGACTGCCACCGTGCAAGTGGCTCCTTATGCGGTTGGGTATGTGATTGTATCTGCGCCAGGAGCGATTGAGTTTCTGTTGAGAGAGTTACCGTATGTGTTCACGAAACCGAAAATGCAGTACACTCGACTATGGCGGTTTGGTGTGAACCAGGCGCGCAAGGCTTTAACGTTAGTAGTACCTACGATTTTGGCATAAAGGTTCAATTGAGCTTCTCACTGATATTGCAGGCGTGTGTTATTGACTTATCGATATGGAGTCAAATGTAGTCAATATCTTCCGAAATGGCAAACCGAAGCCGAGCGTCTCTACCGAGATGTGAATACCGGCTTTGCTGCGTAAGTTATTATTCAATCAGCGAGGCATGCCTGGATTCTAACATATCATGCAGCAAAGATCTGAAGAAAATCAAAAGGAGCAGCACGATCTACGTTGAGGATCAACTGGCGAATCGCCTGGAAGGAATGGACGCGCATTGGAAGATTTCGTGGAGTCTGGACCAAGAATTGTCGCCCACGACTCTGGTGTCGGTATCACCGATTGCTTTGAACGACGACGAACCGCTCAAGTTTGTGCAATTGATTTACAGATTTCACAATATTCAGGTAAAATCATATTACCGTGTCTCGCTGTTTTGTTTTCAAGATTTTCTAACGTGGTTTATAGAGTATTAAACTGAAGTACGCATTGAACCGCAACGTTGAGCCTAGGACTGAGACCAAAGAGCTGCTTGACTACTACGTGTTTGTGGCGGATCTCTATACCGGTGAAGTAAAAATCTCGGGATCCGTATTCGAAAGTAAGTTTATATGAGCTTTTTTTTCATACGATTTTTGAGACTCACGAGTAGCACGTCTAGATGAGCCAATGCCGGTTCAGGTTTTGGAGCAGGCAGTTGTCATGCGCGCGATGCAAGCCAAGGGTGATCTGTTCAGGACCAAACCGCGCCATACAAAGTTTCTGTCATAATTCGAAAATTTTTGCTGCACGTAGTTGGCACGGTTCAAAAACGCCTGTGATGATTGAGCCATGACCTTTTTTTTTGGTCAGGGTCGGCACCAT
Organism: Myxozyma nipponensis; assembly: GCA_030580395.1. Lineage (NCBI taxonomy): Eukaryota > Fungi > Ascomycota > Lipomycetes > Lipomycetales > Lipomycetaceae > Myxozyma > Myxozyma nipponensis. The sequence goes on from JAKTSU010000011.1 coordinate 144,000, forward strand.
CTCTTGGGGGAGGGGGGGGGGCAGGTCGGTCGAACACAACGCGTTTTTTGTACATACATACACCCCTCCCCCCACCCAGCACGCGATGCACAACCGTTGAGTTTAAGGTTGTTCTTTTTATTGAAACGGTTGTAGGCAGTAGATGTTGTTCTCAAGCATTTTTTCATCATTTATCTTTGTACATACTATATAATACACATCAATATAAATCGGTCGCTTTGACCTGTGCTTGGTCTTCTTCTTCTTCCCCACTCGTGGATCTGTATCTGATCTCATCAGACCCTGACGCATATGCATGCAACTGCAGTCTTGACTGGGAAGGGTCGGGGGGTGGGAGAGAGAGAGAGAGATTCGATCAAACCTGCATGCATATGTCTTGTGTGCTTGGCCGTCACCAATTCTTCGATGCCTTTGCCTTCCCCGGAGAAAGAAGTGAATGGGCTGGATTTGGGTCCGAGGCTGGTCGTGGTTGGGAGTTTAAATTCCACCGTGGCTGGGCGAAATCGCTCGAACCGTACTGGAAGCTCAGCCCGATTGCCTCGGGCGGCGGTTACCCGGTCTATGCGGCTCAGTTGCTGGCGCGGCTCGTGACGAAAAGTCCCAACCGTGACACCGGTTGTGGAGTGCAAGCCAGCCTTTCTCCACGGATGTGGGTAGATGTGCTTGGATCTGGTCCGATGCAAGATGCTAAGACATGGTGAGATGACACGTAACTGTAGTATTAAGTGGCGTTAAGTGATACAGAACAAGGTTTTTGGGCCGAGCAGGGCTCATTGTTTACCAGAAATCTAACTTTTGGCTCCCAAGATGTGTGCTCTGAATGCAGCTGCTATAGGTGACGGAACCAAAATCAAATTCTAGCACATATATATCGCACATGGCCTTTCCCATCTATGCAGCTCCAGCTTGGCTGGCTCTTGTTTTTTTCTCTATTGGCAATATAAGCTGTTTCCAGTCGTTCGTTTCGAAGCAGTCCTTCAGTCATTCTTTTTTTTGGGATCTATCATCCGTCCTCTCCTTTATACGGCTTCCGTTGATCTGGTCTTGCTTTTAATCGCATTTTTTCTTTCTGTTCATTTCACTCACTATACGCTCCTGTTGCTACTCATATTCAATTGGTCAACTATGCGGTTCAGTACAGTCGGCGCTCTATCGCTCGCCGGGCTATCATGCTTGATCAGAATGTCTGATGCTGCAGGTGTGTGAACAATTTTGATATTTGACGTACAGTCCGCTAACGTTTGCTAGCTATCCCGGCCGTGGTCTATACGACTGTTGACGGTGATCCGGTCTACGTGACGGTGACTTCGCTGACCGAGGTCACCACTGAAGTCGTCGTTGGTACGGTTGTCCAAACTCAGGTCGTGACTGAGGAAAACGTGTACGTTACCGTGGGCGCGGGCGATGTCGTTACTGCCACAGCTACCGCTCCAGGCGCAGTTGTGACTGTTGTTGATTCAACTGTAGTAGCAACTGACGACTTTGTAACTGTCACTGTTGGCGGTGGCGAAGCTACATCGTCGTCGGTTGCTGCTGCTACTGATGCCATCTCACCTACTACTGAGGTTGCCTCTCCTACTACGGAGATTGCCTCTCCTACTACGGAGGTTTCCGCAGAGTCTTCGACCACCGAAATCAACTTAGAGTCTTCGTCTGCTGCCTCTACTACCGATATCGACCTTGCGAGCCCCACACCTGCTGCTTCCACTACCGATATTGAGATCGCCAGCTCTGTGCCGGCCGCTTCCACTATCGATATCGATCTCTCCAGCTTTTCATCTGCTGCTATTGCTTCGACAACAGAGGCTGACTCGGTTCCAAGCTCCTCTGCCGGCGTGGAATCGACAACTTTGTCAACTGCGTCGTCTTCGCTGTCCACTACGTCTAGCGCGATTACAACCACCTCGAGCTCGATTGCGCAGCCAACGTCGAGCTCATTTTTTGTCAGCCCGACTCCAGGCATTTCCACAACTGCGTCTGCGTCTGATGCGACAGTCACGTCGGCGCCTACCGTGACTACTGTACCAAGCGAGTATCAGTCTTCGACATCATCTGACGACAGCACCACAGAGAGCACCACCACTAGCTACACTACTATCACGGTCACGGTCACATGGTCGTGGACTACGTTCACAACAGACTTTGAGACTGCTTCTTCTACCATTTCTGTCGCCACGCCAACTGCTTCGTCGACTGCAGCTCTTACAACCGAAGAAGCTACGTCGACTAGTGCTACGCCTACAACGCTAGTCACGTCGTCGTCGTCATCGACTGCTACCTCGTCAGCAGCGGTGTCTACGATCGTTCCTCTCGGCCTAACGTACTCTCCCTACAACGACGATGGCACCTGCAAAGACGCCAGTACGGTTCTTTCCGACATCGCCATCATTGCCGGCAAGGGTATCACTGTCGTCCGCGTCTACGGCACCGACTGCGACTCGCTCGAGACCGTCCAGCCGGCTATTCTCCAGTACGGATTGCAGATCATTCAAGGGTTCTGGTTCGACTCTACTGGAGTCGATGGCATTGACGACGGCGTCACCGACGTGATCGCGTGGGGCCAGACCGGCAGCAACTGGAACAGCGTGTACATGATCAGTATCGGTAACGAGGCGGTCCAGGACAACTACATCACGGCCAGCGAGCTGATCGCCAAGATCTCATCGGTGAAGACGCTGCTGAGAAACGCTGGCTACACGGGACCGATCAGCACGTCCGAGTCGGCGTCGACCTACATCGACCATCCCGAGATCTGCACCTCGGACGACCTCGACATTGTCGGCATCAACGCCCACGCGTACTTCGACGAGAACTCGTCGGCCGAAGAAGCAGGCTCGTTCAACAACGGTCAAATCGAAATCACCCAAAACGCATGCAACAACAAAGATGTTTTTATCACGGAGACGGGGTACCCCAGCGCGGGTATCACCAATGGCGGAAATGTACCATCACCAGAAAACCAACGGATAGCGGTTTCAAAGATACTGGAAGCGTCCGGCGGTAATCTGATCATGTTCACCATGTACGACGACTTGTGGAAGCATGTCGGTCCATACGGAGTCGAGCAGTCGTTTGGAATTATTGACATTCTTGCGTGAAGACTATTAAGAGCGGAAAGGATTCTATGACGTGTGTGTGTAATATTATTTGTAAATTTTTAGTGTGTCCTCGGTAATTATTTGTTTGTGTATGTTTAGAATGATATTTTTAATAGCCAGCTTCGTTCGTTGCGCAGATCAGATCATATTTATATACATGCCCTACTCCGGTGACTCCACACAAGCCCCTGCGATACTACGCAAGCCAAGACCTATTGTGCACTCCCAGCACAGCGGTACAGCTAAACAGCCTCCGTCCGCCGTAATCCATTGAACAGTGTCTTTTTCAGATACTTGGTCGTATTGGGGCTTTACATTACACAGGTGAGTTTTTTTCAAAATAGTGCCGGGATGGCGCATAGCTACAGATCGCACTCTGCCAGCAGCAGCGTCCCGGCCTATACAAACCCACCACCTATCCGGCATTCGATCATGCGCGGCGAAAAAGAGAACTGACCGGTTGACGTTTGATGCAGACTTTCCGGATTTGAAGACGCACCATGCTGATTAAAGTCAAGGTAAGTGATGAGTGCTTCATTATGGACGTCGGTACGGTAGCTAACGCTGTGGTAGACACTGACCGGCAAAGAGGTACACGTTCACGAAATCAGATCCCGCATGTTATAACAACGTACTCATAGTTTAGCTGGAGCTCGATATCGAACTCACAGATAAGGTATGCTTCATATGACCGCGGCGATGAATGATTAGACTAACACGGGCCAGATCTCAAGAATCAAGGAGCGTGTCGAAGAACAAGAAGGAATCCCGCCAATCCAGCAGCGTCTAATCTACGGCGGCAAACAAATGTATGTAGACCTCCCTACGACGTACCGGGCAAAGTTAACGTAGAAGGGACGATAACAAGCCTGCGAGCGAATATAACATTGTTGGCGGCACCACCGTGCATTTGGTACTAGCACTTCGTGGAGGATGCGTTTGATAGCGGCGTATGTGATAGACTTCATATTAAATAACCAAAAATAACTCGTACCTGAAGAAAGAACTTCTATCGAAAATAGAGTCTAAATTTATTCAAAAAGCAAGATTTTGAAAAAACCAGCTTTATCTATCTTCCAACAAGCCGAGTTTCGACACAAAACACATGTCCACAATGCCCAAAAACAAAACAAAACAACAATAAGGCGGTCATAACTTGAGATGCGCCGAGAGCAAACGCGTAAAAGATAGAAATAGACAAATGACTGACGGACGAAGCGATCAGATCGCGAGAAAGCCATGATACAAGCCGCTGAGGACGACCTTGCGACAAAAAGGAAGAAAGTGGAAGAAAAAAGGAGTCACACTAATAAAACAAACACATATATCAAGACAATACACGACCGAGAATATATACCAAGTAGCACAAAAAAGGAAATTTCAAATGTAATTAGTAACGAAGAAAAAAATAAGGAAAGAAAGAGATGGATCAAACGTAAATATGAACATGGAATGATGGATGATTGATGCAAACACCGATGCCCTGGAATTAGGCGCTTGTGGACATAGATGGAAAAAAAAAAAAGTGGAGAAGAAATGCGAATTGGAACGTCTCAACTTTTCTTTTTTTTTTTTTTTGGTTTACCAGTACCAAGTCCAACCTTCCTTGAGAGGTTCGTTGCCTGTCCGCTGCATGTCGTAGCTGATGTTTCGTGACCAGGCAAACGCCCGATCGATGTTCTCCTGGATGATCTGGCGATTTCGTTTCCGAGTCAATTCCTTCTTTTCGGCCATCTTTTCCTCGCCAAGGCTGAGGATACGAGCGATAACATCGAGATCGCCCTCGTCGTCTCCTTGCAGCCACATGGACTCCTCGGTAAGGTAGTTGTAGGTTTCGAGTAGCCTGCGCTTGCCGACAATCGGCACACCAGCGATAAGCGAAGCCGGAACCGAGGACGATGCTTTCCGGTCGTAGTACTCGTCAGAAGCAAACGCAGGCAGCAACGCGAACGAGTCAGCCAAGATGTTGTAGAACTCGTAAAACTCCAGACCTTCGTTGAATTCAACAAGACTTCGGATGTTTTCTGGCACATCGGGGTGTCTGCCGTGACCAATCAAATGCATACGCAGCTTGGATATGTCCGAGCCGGCCGGGGCTGACTTGACGAAAGACTCCATCTGTTTGAAAATCTTGGCATAGTCACGTCGCTCTGACTCGTAGTTTCCTTGCAAACTAAACGACAGCTCCTTCTTGTTGTCAACCGGGACCGGGAACACGGGCACGAGGATCTCCATCTTGAGCTCAAGCGCCTGGTGATCTTTGTGCCACGATGGCACGATCGTGTCTTGGAAAAATTTTCTAGTGTGGCTTGACAAGAACAGGAAGGTGATTCTACCCGAGTAGAGCCAAGGAATGATATCGTTGTAGTACTTGTAGAACGAGTCCTTGTGCCATCTGTCGGCATGGTGGATGGTGCAGAACAAATAGCCACCGTTGTCACGAACCGCGCTCAATTGCTTGTTGTTGCGTCTGACGTCGTATTCGCACGTCGTTCCGAGAACAATGTCTGGCATGGGGTTCTCCTCGTCGAACTTCATCGACGTCGAGCCCCGTGGCTTTGCCAGGTTCTTGATATCGAACGTCTTCAGAACCGAGAAGATGTTGAACCGAGGTCGGTACAGATACTGATAGATGTAAGAGTTGGGGAGCTGAGCAAAAGCATAAATCAGCGCCGCAAACACTTCTTCGTGCGAACCGGCATTCTCTGCCAAGTAAATTCGGAGAGGGTTGGGTAGCTGTCCGAGAGGGATTCCGCCGGCAGACACAGGTACGGCAGAAACGCTTTCAGCCTGGCTGTCAGTCTGCTCTGAATATTGCTCGGTTGACAGTTCAGTTGACTGTTCGGCCGATTGCTCGGTGGTGGCGGCGGCGGCCTCAGTCTGTTGCTCTTCGGCAGGTAACTGTTCTGGGGACTGGGGCTGTTCACCATATGATCCCTCAGCAGCAAACTGCTCAGTCGTTTGCTCAGTGTTTTGATTATCGGTATTCTTCTGAGCCACGGTCTCTGCTACCACAGGCTCTGCTGAAGCCGCGGTGTTGTCGGTAGCAGGGGCGGCGGCGGGCGCATCTGTCTTGACATCAGGAAGCGCTACTATAATGTAACGTTAGCAAACCATTATGTGTTTAAAAATATTTAATAAATTGTTTTGCGAATTGGTCACGTCGAGCAGAATTAATAGCAATGAGGGTTCGTTCTAGTATGAAAATAGAACGACGCGCCCTGAATTTGCGCGTTTCGAACTGGACACGAACCGTGGCGAAAAGACGCAGCAGCAGCAGCAGCAGCAGCAGCAGCAGCACGGGCGGCAGCGGGACAGGGAAAGCGATATTACAAGCACGGCTGCACAATCCAATCGCAAGCCGGTGAACAAACCCGGTTCCGATGTGTTCTGAATAGTACATCTGCAGGATTGATGCAATAAAAAGACTCGAGGAAGGTGAAGTCCAGTGCTGCGGATCTATTCGCCACGACCCGTGCTGTGCGCGGCAAATCACCTCGCGTTTGTAGGCAGCACCCATCGAACGAACCCACCAAGACGTGACCCCCAAAAAAAACAATCAAAAAAAGAGAATGTAAAAAAAAAGAAAATTACGCACCTTGGTCGGAAGCCTGAGGAAAAGTGGTCGAGAACGGAACCACGGTGGAGGTCGAAGGACCGTTCGAGTTCCAGATGATGGAGAAGGCCAAGAAGACGATCACCGTCGCAAACAGCGCGATGAGAGTGTTGAACGGTCTGAGCAGCATTGTACCGGGAGTCTGCACAGGACGATTTTAGTCTGACAGGCCGAACGAACGATGAACGAGAGACGAAATGTACAGCCAAACCCACACACAACAAGGCACAAGGAAGAAAAAAGGAAGCCGAGCAAGACGCGCGCGCAGCTAAAAAGGCAGAGTGTTGCTCAACGGTGAGTTTTGCCCAGAGAGTAGTAGTAGTTAGTGATGGCTGCTTCCTCGCCCTTTTTTTTTTTTTTTTTTTTTTATTTTTTTAATTTTTTTTTTTTTTTCGCGTGGTGCTGCTGCAACAGCGAGCGAGCGACGGGGGGAGAAACTGTAACGAGTTTTTGTCGTCGTCGCAAGAGCCGCGTAGATTGTGGTGCAGCCCAGCGAGCGGTGCTAATCCAGTGGCTGGTGGGGGAACAGAGAGTCTGGCGGCAGCAAATCTGTACGAGCTCTCGGACTTGATATTTGATGCCAATGAGTGCTGGATGCGATTGGATCAGTTGGTAGAGCAGCGCTGGCGGGCAGACGTCGTCGTCGTCGTCGTCGTCGTCGGCTTCTCGCCTTGCAGGTCTGGAGGCGTCCGGATATATTTATACCTGTATCGGCGGCGGCGGTTCGGCTCCGGATCAGACTGCGACCTGTGGACTCTACATGTGAAACTATACTACATGTCTGCTTGAGTTATGGAAGCAGACGTGTTTGTGACGTCGGCTGCCGGATTCGACTGCTGGGGAATGATGGCTGCCGGCACTGCACCGAACGCAGACGCGCTGGTAGTGTTGTCGCTTTCGACAGTAGTATCGTATAATATGACGGGGCCAGTCGTCATTCAGTCCACCACGTCTCTCTCTCTCTCTCTCTCTCTCTTTCTCTCTCTCGCCCGCGCTTTGCCTGCAGCATCCGCCAGGCACTCACTCATACTAGTGCTGCCTTCCAGGTATATAGCCTTAGCGAGGACAAGAAGGGGGGGGGGGGAAGCACTGCCATCTACACATGATCATCCCTCGCGCGACATTTTCGCTGAGGGTGACAAGACTTTTACACTAGGAGCCTTTTCTCCTTAACATCCCGGTTTGGGTATGATGGCTAGCTAGTCGACCCAGTCTCTAAAAGCAGCCCAAGTAAAAAAAAAAAACGCTACTAGGCAATGCCGGATCCAGCCAGAGCTGCTGTTCCTGCCCTGCCTTGTTGCCGCGTTCGGTTGAGCAGGTGTGCGCCCCCTTTCGGGGCTGGGG
>JAKTSU010000011.1:152067-187254 GCA_030580395.1 Myxozyma nipponensis
GGGGAGAGAGCATGCCTATCATTGTGATGTTACTTATACACGGCTCGTGGCCCCAGCCAGGTCGGGTAGTAGTAGCTTTGGAGAATGAGATTGAGCGTGAGAACGAGAAGTAGCTCTGGTAGGCACCGTCTAAGATCAAGAGTTGGCAGCGTCGGAAGTCGTCCATCGTGTCTGTGTTACTATTATTACTGGTTACCGCCAACAGCCGGCCGCCCAGAGCGGAGCAGGAAGGAAGGAAGGGGCCATAGTCCTAGCAAGTACTTGCAAACTAATGCAGTTGAAAGTTGACCGAATAGCGACAGCAAGTCTGGCCGGCCGCTAGAGACAAAACAACCTGGCATACCTCCTTCTTTAACTCTGTGCTCCTTGACGGTGCCGCTGTACCGGTCCGGTGCCCAAGGGCAGCAGCAGCACCCACCACCACACTCCCGCAAACATAACCACCGCACATTCTTCGACGGTGTAAGATAGAGAGGGTACTTGGCATATTTGCCTGGCCGTGTGAGGAGTGTGTGTGCTCTTCGTCCTCTCCTGTTTACCCAGTTGGGCCACCCGTTTGCTCAAACCCAGCCACTAGGGGGCCCCTATGATACGCCACAGGACCCTTTCAGTAGTCTCGACCTTCATATGCTCATCACTGGTGAAGAAAGCCAAGACCCAGCTAAAGCACCGCAAGCTAAAAAAAAAAAAAAAAAAAAAAGGCTATCCTTATTTTTTTTCTTTTGTAAAGTACCGTACTTGCTTAATACGTGTTAACGTAGTACTGATGACGACTGCATTCACCCCTCACACCATGATAAGCGGCAATTTCTGTATCTAACATACGCGCCCGCATTCTGGCACGCGCAGCATATTTTCTGGAGTGGTCTAGGAGAGACATGTACTTAGATACTATTGCTAATAGTTAACTCTGAAACAGTAGTTTGGATTCTACGAATATAAGCTCATTGTGGACTATGCTTTGCTATCTATGACCCCCCTCAGGTCGGCCCCGAATCCTACGCGTCTGCGAATACCGTCTGCTGATACGGTCAAAGCCACGCACTTACAATCTTTCAATAATAACTCTATTTGCTATCAACCGAAATGACTTGCTCTGAATGGAAAAAGTACCAGTTTTTGCTCGTATCAGAGGTGAGTCGTGATAGCGGACGCAGACTGTTCATGACAAAATCGCCAAGCAAGGGATACCAGACCAGAACATCATAGGCGTAGCCGCAAACTTTGCAGAGTCCATGCTCGCCGAATAGGACTATAGGTGATGCCGAACGGATTTGAAAGACCTAAAAATTGATCCATCTCGTTCTTGCCATCTCGCAAACATACTATTCACTTTAGGCTTTATCATGACTATTTTCCTGTCATTTCTCAAGTGCTCGTCCCTTGTAGCTCAGTCGGTAGAGCGTTCGGCTTTTACGAACATACGGTTGCAAGGTACCGAAATGTCCAGGGTTCGAGCCCCTGCAGGGGAGCACTTATTTTTTTTCTATTTTTTTTTTGCTACTGAGTTTATAAAAAACTGGTGTTGTATTATTTATATAAAATATTTTAAAGCCTCTGTCTATGTGGGTGACCGTCTATGTGGGCGTCAACCTGTGGGAATAACACGATGCGTTTGCTACTCGCTCCGTGATCCCGCTGCACTCTTTGTAATGTAGCTGTACGCATGCTTAGATCGCCAGAACGAAGAGATTAAAGATATTATACTTTGAAAAACACATTCTCTGACTTATAATAAACGCCAATGCCATGCTGTTAACTTCATTTGACTTCGTTCGATCATCTGGATCAAATCTCGTCTCCCCACCGTCCGGATCAAGACTTTACATAAAATCGTCTTCCCAGCCTTCTTCTCTGTTCAGGTTACTCGACTGCTTTAAGTTGCTTTCTGAAAACATGTCGTCGTACGCATGCTCATTTTCATACATCTGTCGTTTTTTTTCCTCGGCGATTGCCAGTTCTCGCCTGTACTTGGCAGCGAGCTCAGTCTTTGTCAAGTTCGCCTTCTTCTTTTCGTACTCGAGTTTTTCCAGCGCCAGGTCCGGGAACGTCTCGTTCTTGGTTTTGTTCAGCCGGTTCACAATCGCGTTCGTGCGGGTCTGCACATGCACCTTCTTCACCAGTTTATCCCGCTTGAACCCGACCTGGCCGGCGGCCATGCCTTTGGTCTTGCGCAAATTGCTCCACGGAGTGTAGATAACAGTCACATTGTCCCGTTTGTTGCCCTCGATGGAATTCGCTTTCGTAAGCTGAGCGCAGTCGGTCAGCACGTCGTCCGGAATCGCGTCCCAGTCGTCGCCGATGTCGAGCCGGAGGTACACATGCGCCGACGACAGATTGTCAACGTGAAACCAGACGTCCGTGTCTCTCCCGTGCTTAATGAGATCTTCGTCTAATCAACAATTAGCATCATCCAATGTGGCTATAAATCACGACTTGATTTGTTTCCAAATTCTGTTTTCTTCTGTTTTCTTTTTATGCACCAGACTTACTCTCTTCCTTGTGCTTTCCCATGTACAGCACGTACTCTCTGTCGGCGTCGACGCTTTTCGACTTAAAGTAGTAAACCATCCTTCACGTTCCGGTCCAATCTAGCTATATCTGGCTCCTTCTCAAGTCTCTCTCGTGAAACTGCTGCCTTGTGAACGTGTTTCCTCTCGATGTTCGACCTCGCGCAAATGAAATGGGAGTAAACTCTGATGTCCCAACGCCACACGTGACTGACGGCACCGACATTGATGATCTACGGCATACAAAAATTGAGTAACACGGCTTGAATAACCGACTACAAGATATGTTTACGTAATACGTTCATGAATAAATGACTATAGAAATAAATGTGTAAAACCCGACTACCAAAACTTTAAAACCCCTCCCCCAAAAAGATGCCCTATGCCGTGCAATCCATATCAAATGAAAAAAAGAAAATCGTCATAAAATCGTCATACAGAGAAATCTAAGTATGCGGGAGTTGGCTAAGTTCATGAAGTTCATACTGTTCAGCCACAATTCGGTCACGGTTCGCCTCAAGATCGTCAGAGCTTGTCGTCGGCGTCGTCACCAGCTTGTCGTACGTGACTGGCGGTGTTTTCTTGTTCAACGCAATAAACACCGCCGAAGTGAGAATAATACCGTTACCAACAAGCTCTGTCCAGCCTGGCACGTTGCCAAACACTACACGTTCGTAGAAATATGCGTACAGCATCTGCAGGTAGATCATATTCCCGACCCGGCCTGCCTTTTCGCGTTGCAGTCCAGCCGTGAGCAAGAACTGGTACAGAAATCCGCAGATTCCAATCGTGGTCAGCAGGACCCACTCTTCAAACGTACGCGGAAACACAAAATGAAGACTAGGGACCACAGTCAACCCAACTCCGGACACGATCGTGCAAGCCATTGCGAAATAATTGACTGAGATCACAGGGTGCACGCGTTTGCCCATCAATCTGATAACAGTAAACGCTCCCGCAGCGCCAAGAACACCAAGAAGTGCTACAAGAACCGCTCCTATCCGTTGGCCGGTCGTCGCGGTGCTGTTGGTGGTATCCGTAGGATCCGGCTGGGCGATCAAGATAACCCCAACAAGCGAACAAAGTCCAGCAATAAGTTCTCTCTTGCCAAACGGCTCTTTGAGGAAGAACGCACAGAAAAGTCCCGAGACAGTAGGAACAAGGAACGTTATCACCGTGGTTTCTGAAAGTGTGAGATAACTAATGGCATTTGTTAGATTAAAAGGTCACGTGCACATCTCCACCGTCCAACTTACGTTAATGAATAGTATACGCCGAAAAGACCGAAGAACCCAATAAATCCCCGCATCAGCAAAAACTTGAACATCCCCGGTGGTCCAGTAACAAAGTCTGGAACTTTATTGTACTTCAGGTAAGCTATGCAAAGCACCGACGTGATCGCCATCCGAACGAAGACAATCTGCAAGGCTTGCAACGGCGGATCTGTCTTATCCGACGGCAGCTCGAGCAACTCAGTAAATAGATTCATGGTGGTATTAAACAGCTGTCCAATTGCAACCAAAATGATGCCGATGTTAGCTTCATACCAGCTGCGCATGATACTCTTGACATGGTACCACCTCATTCGAATGCCGCCGGTTGGACCGTACGGGACAGAATACAGTGAGGAGTTCACGTCAAAATCGAAACCGCCATCGTTGCTCCCTAATAAACTGTCGTCTGTTTGCCCTGTGTTTTGTCTGGCATGATCGTTGTCGAGTTCGTTTTCGTTTTCGTCGTCTGACTCGATGTCGAAGTAACCCGGGTCAGCCGGCAGCGCCGATATGCTCTTTGCACCGCTACCGGGCGCCGGGCGTCCAGTAGTACTGCTGAGGTCCAACGAAGAGTGTTCCGACGATGCATCCATCTCGGTGTCAGGTTCTGGCAGAAGTGACGACGATGCACTTGTGTATTCCTGTAGTTGTGGCATGGCTTCGTGAAAACCAGCCATCTGACGTAATTCTCGTGTCGTCTCGCTTCGAAGGTGTTTTGACGTAAAAGGCTCGCGGGCACCTACTATCCGCACGTTTATCGATGCAGTTCTCTTTATTTATCCAAACCAAGAAGATTGATCGCCCGATAGTCGACCGACCTTTTTTTTCTGTCCACCTCTTCCTCAACCGAATAGAATATACTCTAACGCTCGGATGGTCAGACGGGCTGGCTCGACACACTCCGGGGAACGAACAAATTGAATTATCGATTAAACGGGTTTTTTTTTTTTTTTTGCTATTGACAGGTGGCACGTGACGGTTTGCTCCCAACCTGGCAAACCGGAAGCTGCGCGCTGATAACACGAACGGTGACGACGGACGACAGCTGTCGCCAGAGACCCACGTCCGACCAGAGGCAGATCGTGTAACAACCGAATCGGATAGCAGGCCAGTATGATCAGAAATATGTACTGTCGGCCAATATGGCCAAGCCAGAAGCTTGCGGCGACGAGTTTGCGGCAATCGTTCCAGCCTACGGCCCGCTACTTGTCGTCGACTCGGCCATTGCTAAACGGATCTCAACCGCCTCCATCTCTGGGCCAGTCGAGAAAACGAATATCGCCCCATGTAAGACCTTTGGTTTAAGCGCATGAGATTTTCTGAGTAGTGGTGCTTTGTACTAACGATATGTACAGGTCGAGTTCTACCTTGCGTACGGCAAGCCATTAGCATCGGTGCTCGCCATCACCGCTGTCACATACGTATCTTTATATGCGATCAAAACTAAACTAAAGTCAGACGAGAACAACTCTCCAGAACCGCTATGAGCTGCACACAGGGCGCTGGAGTATAGAGGGATCGCAGATCTAGTCTTTGGTGAACGGAGACTCGGAACGTCAAGACGCGGTAGTTGTTTAATGTGTATAGCAATGTTTGGATACCCTTGGAATCCGACTTGAAATTTATTTTATTCTGGGATTTGGTGTTTAAGTGGTCTTAGCTTAGTTCATTCTAATATGGTGTATTGGGATAGTCATAATTACGACCTCCTTAATCCCCCCCCGATCCGTATTGATCCCCACAAAGAAATTGCTACCTACGCTAAGGAGAAGATCTAACTGTGTTTAAGCTTGGCCGCTGCATAAGTTTAGTCTGTAGATATGGTTTACCTGAATTCGAAGTCACCAGCCGTGACGAGTTTCGAGTTAAGCTGGACCGCCCTCCAAAATCCTTTCGACGCGCCCTAAAAGCCGATCTCCCAATCCGATCAAATTCAGAACCCCTCCACATATAACGAATCTACCAACGAGAACAAACTGCAGCTTATTTTCTCTATACGAGTATACGCAACCGATACCAGTATATTCTATATGTTCTAGAAATGTCTAATACCATTTATACACAGCCTATCAATTCTCGGTCGCTATTGATCTGCTGTACAGTCTGGTTCCGCGCACCGACTGATCTCGACTACCGGACATTTTACGTGTCAACGTGTGGTCACGGCTTATGTGAAGAACATGTGGAGAACTCGAGCATTCTGAATGGTATCTACTGCGTGATGTACTTTTGATTTGCCCGTCTCACGATGGTGTAGTTGATTTAAGATCTTTCCCCGTCAAACATACATGTCCAACTTGCGCTGATCCTAATACAGAGATATTTCCAGCCACTAACGAGGTTTGCTACTTGACGACTGACTAATCAGACTATAAGACATATCATAACACTGCGGTTTAGATTCCTTTGGAGTTCGCCGCCTACTTTCAGGACGTTGAGCAAGTGTTCGATCGAATGCTCTCGGTCATTAAGATTTGTTTCTTTTTTGGTGCTGCCTCTTGCCTCACAGGTTTGCCGACGCAGAATAGGCTGATTTAAGTAGTATCAGGTTGACTCGCTTAGTTTTTTTGGCTACGTACCATAAACAGCGTGCTGCTGCTGACTCGCCACATCTCAACGAACGATTGCGGCAACAGGAAGCGCTACTGGCCCGGATGCGCGAGTCAGTCGAACGAGCAGGTGAAACACAAAGGTACGCGATCTTACTTGCTGTTAACGATCTTAATACTGAAAGGGGCGGATAGGACGTGTGATGCGCTGATGAGAGAAAACACCGATTTGAAAGAGCAGGTGCGACTGTTACGGCAAGAACATGCATTCGGCCAGCCTCGGCCGATTGATCAGCAACCGTTTCGAGCACCATCGCTGTCTTCGCAGTGCCCTGCAATGCGGAGCCAAAGGCCGTCTACCAGTATTTCTTTGCGCAACTACGGCCTTCTCTCGCATGCAAAAGGATCGCGCCCGTCGTCGACTGCATCACGACGACAGTCCGGTGGTTCCGCGTACCGCAGTCCAGGAGTGTCCCACCCGCCACCGCCCGATCTTCGGCATGATTGTCAGCCTTCACTACCTCCATCACCACGGATTCAGAGGTATGTTAAGAGTGTGCCCACACCTGCCTCGATTAATATGACGCCGTCTCGGCCACGGGTTCACCGCTCTGGTCCTCAGGTGATTACGAGTCTGTCCAAAACACTACCTCAGTCGCGTACTCCTGCTGCCCCGATAATTGTCAATAATATTGCCGACACATTTCCTGCACGGTCACGATCAGACGCAAGTTCGTTCACGAACTCGCTTGCCCGTGTGGGTGGGGCTAGACCGGCTCATGGATTTAACAATCGTCAGCCGTTTGCGCAGATTGACAGTAATGTTACTAGACCTATGTCAAGACCGAATCCTGAATCCAATCGTGATGTGCGCTCAGATTTGCGACATTTCGTCTCGCCTGAATTCGGTGCACGCCGTGCTGATAATGCTTCATCGGTCTCGAGTGGTGTAAAGCGCAGAGCATTTGCCCGGTAGTGCTCCGTTACAGTTTACCGCCGTGCCAGTTTACCGCCGCACTGATATCCTTATTTCCAAGCCAATGCTGTACGGATAGTCGTCACGTCTAAGTACCTTACATTAAGAATATATAGTTTATTTACAAGTTTTCGCGTTTCCTGACGTAGCCATTTGTTTGAGTAATTAGTTTGTAGGCACCGGACCGTCATCAAACGCCCGAACGTGTGCTAACGCATGAGAAGGCATGTCACCAAACGTCGCGGCTTCCATGTACTGCCTTTTTTCCGGCTTTACCTTCCCGACACTGATAGCACCACCGTGTAGCGCTCTGATGTATAACCGGCGATCA
Source organism: Myxozyma nipponensis (assembly GCA_030580395.1). Classification (NCBI taxonomy): domain Eukaryota; kingdom Fungi; phylum Ascomycota; class Lipomycetes; order Lipomycetales; family Lipomycetaceae; genus Myxozyma; species Myxozyma nipponensis. The sequence continues at coordinate 159,708 of JAKTSU010000011.1, forward strand.
TGCGATGCGAACGAGCCGGGAATTTGGCCAAGATCAGCCGGAATGGCACCACGACAAAGCTCGATGTCATCCAAAATAACCCGCTTCAGCTCCGTCGGCTGGTCGTCGTCGTCGCGGTGCTTGTCAGTCACGACTGCAGGCATTATCTTGGCAGTCCACAGAACGCCTAACGCACGAAACTTGCGCTCGATCTGGTCGGCAGTTTCGGACGCGAATCGAGCTCGCTTGTCGTCTTTGGATATTTTGGGTGCGTGCGAGTAGGCGTGTCGCGGTGGGTCGACGGTGGCCGAAAACGCCTGGTCAATGGTCTCAGGCTCAGCATCGGGTAGAGTCGACAGCTTGGTCACGACTTGAACAAGCGCGTCGGCACCGTGCACGGCTAGAGTATCTCGCAGCGACAGGAACGTGTCAGAGTCAGTCACAGACACGGTTTCAGACTGGGCAAGCAGTCTGCCGCCATCGAACTTGGTCGGGTGAAGTGTCTGTACCGATGCCCGCGTCTCTTTGTCGTCGCTCAGAAGTGTGTATTGCAGTGGAGCCGGTCCTGAGTGCCGCGGCAGGTCAGACGGGTGGAGATTCAGGCCGCCGAATCTCATGCTCCGAATAAAGAACCCGGGTACCAATTGGCCGAACGAGACTGCGATTGCCAGGTTGTAATCGTTGTCAGCCAGTAATCTTTCGTAGTCTTGTTTGGTTTCGACATAGTGTAATGGAACGCTTTGGTTTTTAGCGGTGGTTCCCAGCGGTCCTGTAGCATGATTTTAGTCCATTGAATTCCTTAACTTTTGAATCATTCAGCTTACCCTCAATCACTTTCTTACGCCCCCGGCCAGCTCGCTTAGGTTGCCTCGTAATAGCATGTAGCTGTTCAATAGGACTGTCGTGTGTGTTTCGCAAGTCTCTTAATTTCAGGAAGCTGGTTACACTGAACTCGTCTGAGCCAAAGAACGCGATTCGCAGTGGTTCGCGTCGTCGTGGAGTCGGCGTCGAGGTTGAAAATCTCACCCGCCGGTGCACAGCCAGAGGCGGTTTGGGCCATGACCTACAGCATAGCCTTACTGGTATGCAGTAAATAGACATTGACGTTTTGCACACTTTCTCGCACAGTGTGGGTGCGCAAATAAGCTGCCCTTCCTTCCCCGGAGAAGTGCTTCGGGTTGGCGTTTTTTAAAATTTAGGATCCGCAGACAGCGAGGCGAGCGCGCCTGTAACATGGAGGAAGAGGAAGAGTTGCTTTGAACGTGGACAGCAAGGGCTTGTATTCACAAAAAGAGATAAGACTATAGCTAGAAGTTGTATGCTAAATTGACAGAAACTAGTTAAATTCTGGCACAAATTGCTCGCTCTGTACGAGATTGGTATGGTCGCGTGGGTTGGCGGCTGCTTCGTAAATTGTAATGATGGGATTTTTTGACAACTGAGTGAACTCGCCCTTGAATCCGATGTACAGCATTCTCGTGACGTCTTCCTCGCCATTGCTGTGGTTGTCCTCCACAAACAAAGTCACGCTCTTGACGTTGGAGAAGATTGCCCGCTTGAGCGGATACTCGACAATGTCTGATGTTCCGCTTACATGGTCAATCGTCACGTTTGGCTCGAGGTCACTGGCGACCGAGAAATCCACGTCCTCGCGATTTTTGTAGACTTTGATTGTTTTAGGCGCGCTGCTGTCCGGGTCAGATCGGACCGAGATTGTGAAGAGCTTTGCTGAACCGGCAAACCTGGAGGGGGGAATATGTCAGGTAAGTGATTCAATGATTCCACGCGAGCAGTTCGGTTCCTAGTGATGAAACTTACGGAATATGCATGATCAGTTGTTCATCGGCATCGCTCTCAAGTACTTTGGTTGTGTCGTAACGGTCATCCCAAGGCTTCACAATAGCTCTGCCTGCGTTAGGCTCGCTCTCGTTCAAAGTCCAGATCTGGTCGTGCCTGATGTGCTGGTATAGCGATTGGGAGCCGCCGAATGTCGCGTCCGGTGGTGGAGAATGTGAGTGTGAATGTGAATGCTCGTCATCGTTGTGACTTCCTTCTCCTCCTGATCCGTGAGAGTGGCTGTGGCCTGACATGCTGAGGCGGTCGGACAGATCGAGATCGAGTCGAGAAAGAAAGAAAGATCTGTTGTAGGCGGTCGAAGAAGTCGAAGACCAGTGATGGGGGCGCAAGTACAAAGAGATTCACAATCTCAAAACCTATCCGTGCAGATTCATTACAAAAAAAAAAAGAGTTGCTATAGCGTCTTTGCGAACGACAAAACAAATCAATAATAGTTATTTGACGTCAGTCACCGATCTCGCTTAACCCAGGGCGAACCGTAAAAATCACATCACGTGGAAAGTCCACCCCCCCCCCCCAAAGTTTACCCGGCCGGGCTGTGCGGCTTTTGCGGTAATGCCAGCTCGAGACCGGCGAAAGTCGAACGATGATTATCCTTCAATCGTCATCGGCTGGGCTATAATCCTCGGAATTGTTGTGCATACCAGCGGTGTGTATAGATTATAGCCGTCGACCGAAACGAGAAACTGCATATAATTGAGTCTGAGAATGTCGTCATCTAACGGAGTCAAGAAGCACGTTGCGACGTATACCGCCGAAGAGCCCACTCAGGTGTCGTCGATTCTCCAGGGCGGGTATCATCATCCGCTGCTCAGACAGTGGCAAAACGAGCGCCAGCTGACCAAGGTAATATATTGACGACTGTTTGTTGCTTTGTGGATTGGTTCTCTGACACATGTCTGCTATAGTCTTCGCTTATCTATCCTCTGTTTATTACCGACGATCCAGACGAGGAAACTCTGATTGAGTCACTGCCAAAGCAGAAGAGGTAAGCTCAAGATGACGCCCTGAAGGAATGCATGTGAGAGCGTTAGCTGATTTTGTCAAACAGATGGGGTGTCAACAAGGTGATTCCTTACGTGAAGACATTGGTCGACAAGGGCCTGAAGTCCGTGATTCTGTTTGGTGTGCCGCTTAAGGAAGGTGTCAAGGACGAGTTCGGCACCGCCGCCGACGACCCAGAGGGACCGGTCATTACCGCAATCAAGGCTCTTCGGGAGAACTTTCCTCGTCTGTTTATTATCTGCGACGTGTGCCTGTGTGAGTACACCAGCCACGGTCATTGCGGCGTCTTGCGCGAAGACGGAACTATCATCAGGGAGCAGAGCGTGCGCCGATTGGCCGCCGTCGCCGTCAACTACGCCAAGGCCGGTGCCAACTGCGTAGCACCGTCTGATATGGTTGATGGAAGAATCTTGGCTATCAAGAAGGGTCTGATCGACAACGGGCTGGCTCACCGGACCATGCTGATGTCGTACTCCGCCAAGTTTAGCGGCAACCTGTACGGACCGTTCCGGGACGCTGCCGGATCGGCACCAAGTTTTGGCGACCGCAAGTCGTACCAGCTGCCGCCGACTGGACGCGGACTTGCTCGACGTGCGATGGAGCGTGATTTGGCTGAAGGAGCTGACGCGATCATGGTCAAGCCTTCGACGTTTTACTTGGATATCTTGGCCGACGCCAAGCAGATTGCCAAAGACGTGCCTATTTGCACGTACCAGGTGTCTGGAGAGTATGCAATGCTGCATGCCGCTGCCGAGAAAGGCGTGGTTGATCTCCAGACGATTGCGTTCGAGGCTGCGTACGGTTGCTTGAGAGCTGGTGCGTCGCTGATCATATCGTATTTCACTCCCGATTTCTTGGACTGGCTCGATGAGCTCGAATATTAGTTGGCGGTTTTTTGGGTACGGGTCATCTTTTAAATAATAATTAGGATGTTTATAATGAAAAGTCCTTCTAGCATATTATATCGTACAAGTAGTTGATCCTGACTGCAAGAATTATCTGCCAATGCATAAATTACGTCGGTCAAATTCAAGCAGCAACAAGTCTCCGATTTCGTGTTTTTGAAGATTCCCTCTCTTCCTCCTCCTCCTCCTCCTCCTCCTCCTCCTCCTCCTCTTCTTCTTCTTCTTCTTCTTCTTCTTCCTGCTGCTGCTCTTCTTCTGATACGGCTTCGTCTGCGCGCTCTTCGGTTTGAGGAAGTTGCTCCGTTGGCACTTCGGGCATATTTTTGGCCATCTCTTCGCGCTCGATTGCTTCTAATTCCTCTTCTATTTGTGCTTCTTCTGAGTTTGTAATGTTGTCCGCCAGCATCTCGCTTATTTCCTAAAAAACTATTAGTACTCAAATACTCGCCCAAAAAAAAATAAAAGGCTGAAGGCTGACATTTTGATAAGCTATGCCCTCGGCTGATTCGTCTAGCAATCTCTCGACCGACTCGAGCGACATTTCCCTGTTGATCTGTTTGAGAACCTGGCTACCCTGCTGGAGCCCGTACAGGACGTCTTTCTCGACTAATGCGAATTCAATTGATTGTGTCTTTTAAGTTAGTCAAAAAAAAAAAAAAAGAGGACAGGACTTAAAAAAACATACTAGTCTTTCAAGTGTTTCCAGTTGACTGTCGGTTTTCTGCAGCAATTGCTCCTGGTACTTTCGTTTGCGCAGTGCCAGAAGCGCACGCTGCTTGTCTCCGCGAGCAATGCACTGTCTTGCAACTTCGGCCTCCCGGTCGAGAATTGACTGGATCCGCTTCTGGTACTGATGCAGTCTGTCTCGTTGCAGCTTCATGCTCAGCACTGCTCGGTCTTGTTTTGTGATTCGCCTCGACGAATTCGTGTTCCCCATGGCGAAGATAGTGCCTGCCTGCCGACCAGGGTCGTGTGGGTCTCTCTCTGGTCTCTCTTGATGCAGAGCCAAGCAGCACGGGTATGACGAGAGCAATTGCAGCCGTGAGACTCTCGGACGTGCGGTTGTGTGACTACAGCTCGGATTGGCAGTCAGATCCGGTCGTTTATCTCTCTCTCTCTCTCTCTCTCTTTCTTGCTGGTTGTATAGCTTATATTCCATTACATCGGCTGTCTCCGGATTATTCTGGCCGTGCTGTGAGCCGCACTTGCCCTAACCCGGGGCCTGAATAGTCCGGCCGTCCGTCAGTCCTTACTGGCCAATCATTTATTTCGGACTTTTACAGCAGCCGGTTTTAGCTGGCCAATATGGACATGACAGAAAATTCGGAGTCGTGCGGGCAACCTGGTTTATAGGCATGGTAGGTCAGTACCAGCAGGTTTACCCTGCCAACGCGCCTTGGGCAAGCAAGACGCGGCGACGGTCACCGCGATTACGAGGATGATGAAGACGATCAAGTTGACGATACACATGGCAACCTCTATATATATTCACGGAGGCACAGTCACTTAGACTACGACCGTCACCGAGCGTGTTCTCGATAGTAAAATATATAAAAAAAAAAAAAAACCATGGCTCAGCCCAGCTATTTGTGTTTGTTTTGCTATGATTAGGCGGCAGACATCCCTGAAACCGTCATCTACTAGACAACGAAGGATCAATGGGCAGCGTTGAATGCTAGGTACGGCAGGGTCGAGCTGAGAGAGCTGCTTGTCGTCCATGTCAACAACGTATGGTTGTCGTGCCATCTGAAGCTGATGGGAGCGCGCAGAGGACAAATCATGTAATATCTGAAACCGTCATCAGCAGACATGAAGATGGCATACCCCGGACTCGCTTGTTCTCTTTCTCTATATATATCACTGCCGGCTTGCTTGTCTAACTAGAGCGAGCGGGATTCGAGCGCAGAGCAAATCCCCTACTGTTATCATTAATATCATCCTCATATATAACGTCTATATAGAACACAAAGTTATGACAGACGAGATGCCCCCTACTGCAGGCGACAGCCAGCGCATGTGACAAAACACCGGAGCCTGGCTCTGGCTCTGGCTCTAGCTCCGACTCCCGAGGATGGCAAACGCCGGGGCTCGCATTATTGACTCCGAACGATAGTCGACGGCGACTCCGTGGCCCCGGGGGGGGGGGCATCAGCAAAGTAAGCTAAGTCAGCAGGCGCGCTGCGCTGCCACGAAATATATGCCGAGGTTGGCGGCGGGCCTGCAGCTGCACAGCAGCAGCAGCAGCAGCTGGAAGGGTTCGAACCAGCATTAGGAAGGGACTCCGTGCAACAAGACAGCTGCTGATGTGGAAGAAGCCGACGTCGTGCATTCTAATCCGATTGAATCTACGCATCAGAACGTCAAAGCATCTAGTCGTTTGAAGCTCCTCGCCGTCTCCACCGGACGAAGAAGTCAGGTGGATGCGGCGGCGGAGGGCGCGGGGAAGCAAACGCAAAGCAGCATGATGTAGCTGACGCCGAGGCCGACTGGTATATATACGCGACCCCGTGCCGGCAACCTGTACATTTGCTGTCATCCATCCATCCACCTACCCATCTGCTTGCTTGCTTGCGTGCTGTTGTGATCCCACACGCATCTATTTACTTCAGTTGTGGGCAAAACTTGGTTGCAGAACACCCCCCACCCCCAGTAACCCCGACATTGCTAGACTCGACGGGTCGTCCACGAATAAGAAGCATCTGTTCAACGGGTTCCAATAGTTTTCAATAGTTTTTAATAGTTTTCAACAGTTCTGATAGCTTACTTGTCGCGCTCACAATGCCTGCCTCGGAACTTACTGTCATCCAGTCGTCGCAGAACAAAATGAAGCTGGTGTCGCTGGCCAGCCTGGAGGACCCAGTGCCGTCCAAAGACACCATCGAGACGGCGTCACAGCCCAAAGGAAAGCCCCAAGCAGTGCCGCTTGCCGGGACCAAGCAGGACGGCTACTCGGCCATATATCGCAACGTGGAGGCACTGGATGGGCTTTATGCCACGCTGCATCCGACCGTGCGGACCGCATACGACCTGTTTGCCCATGCCGCTCGCACGTACCCGGATTCCAGTTTCCTCGGAAAGCGGACGTATATCCCGCAGTATCAGACCTGGAGTCCATACCAGTTTGAGTCGTACGCCAAAGTTGCTGAACGGCGCACCGACTTCGGCTCCGGCCTGCTCAAGATCGCCCGGGACGTGGCCGGCGTGACGGCAAAGGACCAGTTCGGCGTCGCCATCTATTCCCCGAACCGGGCGGAATGGGTTATCACCGATCTGGCATGCCATGCCTACAATCTCTACGATGTTACTCTGTACGACTCGCTCGGGCCCGACGCGTCCGAGTACATCCTCAACCTCACCGAGGCACCGGTCTTGGTCGCGTCCATGAACAACATTCCCAGCATTCTCACCATCAAGCACAGGCTGCCCCATCTCAAGGTTATCATCAGTATGGATGATCTCGAGTCGCCATTGGATATTCCCGGTACCAGTCGGCGGGATCTGCTGCAAACTTGGACCAAATCCCACGGTGTCGGCCTGTACTCATTCTCGGAAGTCGAACGGTTAGGCCGGGAAAGTCTGGTACCGCACAATCCACCGGCGCCTGAAGATATTTTCACCATCAATTTCACGTCCGGCACGACCGGGATGCCGAAAGGCGTGGTGCTGAGCCATGAAGTCGCAATTGCCGGAATCACGTCGGCATCGGTCTGCATCAAGGCGTCCGATAACCCGAGCGAGGTGTATTTGTCGTACTTGCCCCTGGCCCATATCTACGAGCGAATCACCATGCTGCAGATGATTGTGCTGGGAGCCAGCTACGGGTTCTTGCACGGCAACGTGCTCGAGCTCATCGACGACATCAAAGCGCTGCGGCCTACCATATTCACGTCGGTGCCGCGATTATACTCGCGCATCGAGTCCGGAGTTCGAATGAAGACGTTGGACGCGCCAGGCCTGGCGGGCAAGATTTCCAACCGAGCGTACAGCACCAAGCTGGCAGATCTCCAGTCCGGTGGTCTCGGACGCAGCTTCGTGTGGGACAAGCTGTGGTCCCGCAAGATCCGTAAGAACGCCGGATTCGACCGGTTGGGATCCGCCGTGACCGGCTCGGCACCGATCTCCGACTCGACATTGCAGTTCCTCCGGGCAGCTTTGGCGACGCGGATCATCCAGGGATACGGATTGACCGAGAGTTTTGCCATCGGGCTTGTGTGCCAGCCGGAAGATTCTTTGCCGGGGCACTGCGGACCACCGGTGGTGGGCGTCGAAGTAAGGCTTAAAGACGTGCCAGAGATGAACTACTTCTCGACTGACAAGCCCTGTGCTCGCGGCGAGCTGCTGATGCGGGGGCCAATTGTATTCAAGGGCTACTACAAGTCGCCGGAGAAAACAGCCGAGGCGTTGGACGACGACGGATGGTTGCATACCGGCGACGTGGCTCGGGTTGACGACCTGGGCCGAGTGACGATCATTGACCGGGTGAAGAATTTTTTCAAGCTTGCCCAGGGCGAGTACGTTGCGCCGGAGCGGATCGAGGGTCTGTACGGGTCCATGTCGTCGCTGGTGACGTCGGTGTTTGTCCACGGGGACTCGGTGCAGACGTACCTGGTCGGCATCGTCGGCATCACCCCAGAGGTGTTTGCGCCATTCGCGTCCAAAGTGCTGGGCTACCCAGTGTCCGAGACCGACCTGCACGCGCTGTCGGTCGCGGGAGCCAACGTCGAAGTCCGCAAAGCGGTCCTACGCCATTTCGACCGCGACGTGTTGCCAACCGCCGGTTTGCAAGGATTCGAGCGTCTGCGCAACATCGTGCTCAAGGTTGATCCGTTCACTCTCGAGAACGAGCTGGTGACGCCGACGCTCAAGCTTAAACGGCCCCAGGCAGCTGCCTACTACCGGGCGGATATCGATATGATGTATAGAGAAGGCGAGTTACTCAAGTCGCCGGCCGCCAAGCCTAAGTTGTAAATCAGGTTTAAACAAAATCCATATCTAACTTATATGCGTAATATCTTTATCAACCCTATATACAAACACCAAAATATATATACAATCAAGCAAACCAAAAAAAGATGGAAAACACCACGACTATCGTATAAAATGAACGCCCGCGCTAAACACCTCCCTTGTCTATACACACACAAACGACAAAGTACAAAAAACTAAAATAATGCAATTTTTAAACCATTGAGAGACCGGGTCTCAATTAATAGATACAGTAGCAGACGCGATTTATTCCCGATGATAATGATGATGATGATGAGCAGTCGTCCTTTTTGCTTTTTGCTTTTTGCTTTTTCGCTTGTTTGCTCTTCCAGCGGTTAGGCTTCCCCCCTCGTACGGGACGGGAGGGAATCCGCAAAAACTCGAAAATGCATCCCACAGCAAGTCAGACTATTTAACAATGAAAGATAGGGGAGACTAGAAATCTCCTCGGTAAGATGAAGATAAGGTACTAGTAGAGACGTGGTGGTCACGATTAAACACCGCGTCCGCACCACTTCTCCTGTCACCATCATCGTCAACATCATCGTCATCGTCGTCATCATCATCGCCATCATCAACATCGCCATCATCATTGTCATCAACGTCGTCGCTGGATGACGAGGTCTGATGAGAACTCATTATTGCAACCGTGCGCCTGAACCTGGCGGTAGTAGACCTGCCGACCTGCAACTCCCATTCGACCACGTAATGGACGGTCTGGGTGTGCAACTCGCGCGCGTCTTGGCGTTTCTTCATCGACGGCCGGTCTTCGTCCACCGATGAGCTGTCTGAGGACACGTCGAAATCGATATTTTCTACGTTATCCGAGCCGCCAAACATCCACGTGAACCCAGGCGCTCCGTTGGGTGCGAACACGTTGTTCTCCGTCACATCCGCCCGCAGATCATGGACCATGGTTGCCGCGATCTCGGCAGCGTGAGCCTCGTCGCGCAGTCGGCCTGACTCGATGAACTTGCGCTCCAGCACGTCCTGCACTCGGCTCTCAGACTCTGCCGTGTCTAGAATTATCTGTTGCTGTTGCTGCTGTGCGCTCGCGAATGCTGCTGCATGGCTGGAGATGGTGCCGCCGCCATTACCGGATTGACTTGGTGGCCGGCCTCGTCCTGACGGATCCTGCGATACCCAAGCTGACGATACGGCTGGACCGTGGCGCTTGCGTCTCCGTTCACGTCCGCTGGGATTTGATGTGCTGGCGAATGACGACGCCGTCAAGTCGCCAGGTGCTGCGGTTCCGCTACGACCGGTAGCTTGTTGCTGATTCTGTTCAACGTTAAAATGGATCATTAGGTCTTGGACGAGATCGTCAGCGAGCAGCTCGTTTTCCCGGTTCGGGTCTTGAGCGTACTCGCCGGCGATGCCTTCCCAGATACTAAAACCTTCTTCAGCAGCTGCTGCACCCATCTCTGTCGGCTCGCTGTTGGATTGTCTATCTTTGTTGTCTTCGACTTGTTCGGTTGTTTCGATACCTGACGACCCCTCATCTTCAACCGGTTCGGTTTGGACTGACGATGTGTCAGCTTGGTCACTTTCCAGGTCCCTGAACAGCTCGGAGAATGCGAGGAGCGCAGCGTCGTTGTACGGCTCGTTGGTTCTTTCTGATGATACCGGCGCAGTCGAGGACGCGGCTGACGGCGGCTGGTCGGACGAAGATAGGTCTGGAGTGGATTGGGATGACAATTGAGCAGGGTGCACGCTTGTTTTCGGTTGGGATGTAGTTAATGAGAGGGACGAAGCAGAGTGGCCACATACCTTATCGGTTGAGTCCATCTCAGACGCATTGCCGCTGGCGGATCCACGGGATCGGCGTTGACGGGCTTCACGCGTCAGTGCTCGCAGTGCAAGGTCTTCTTCCAGCGGCACGCCGTCGCGCAACTCAGGAAGCGGTAGTGACGGGTCGGGAATCTGGGTGAAGTAGTCTTGCGTTTTCCCCATGCTGTATTCGAAAAATGAGTCAATGTGCATAGCACGCATCCATCTCTAACCGTCAGTGTTAGTATTTCCATATATATATATATGAGTAAAAAATGATGGGGACCGTGCTTACCTTAAGACGGACTGCATACTGTTGAACCTTCTGCACAGACTGGTTGGCAGTACGGGCGACGCCTAGCTCAGCCACCAAGCGGGTCCAGGTTTTGATTTCGCCGAGCTCGAATTGCTTGAGCAGTTCAAACAATCTCGAGAGCTCAAAGTACTTGCGGTCGCTCCTGGGCACGCTGCGGACGGCCTTGCGCAGGTCTGTGGTGTCGCAGTCGAGCGGCAGTGACGGGTTGCAGTACAGAATGTACTGCACGTACGCGTCCTCGATCTCTTCGCTGGTTAGTCCCGGCACGATGGAGATCTTTGGCAGCGCCCGGTCGGACGGCGTGTAGCTGATCCCGGTCTGGTTTTCGAACGCGGCAGACACCCTGCGGTCCAGGTCTGGATTTGAGTGAAATATCGACTGGCCCTCAATGCCGATTGTGCCGGCTGAAGACGACGATCGGTAAGTGCGTGCGCCCCGGACCGCCACCGCTGACGCAGTCGACACGTCTACCATAGGTGTAGCAGAAGCAAATGGTCTATGGCCCATGAATTGCTGCTGCTGCTGCTGCTGCTGCTGCTGTGATGTTTCAACCGTATGTGGACTAATGCTCGAACTCGGCGTTTCATTTGACGTGGATGACGAAGAGTCTATTGGCTCTGGTCGGTGTTGCCGTGGTTGCTGGTGGTGTTGCCGTGGTTGCTGATGGTGTGGACTGACATGGGCAGTAGCGGCGGCGGTGTGTTCCATATAAGGACTGGAATAGCCCATGAAATCATACTGCTGCTGAAAGCCGTGCAAGAGATGCGGCTGGTACGAAGTCTGACTGGCGCGAAAAAAATCGCCTTCTGACATGTACTGTGCGGTAGCATGAGGTTGCTGCCGCTGCTGCTGCTGCTGCTGTCGTGGGTGGTTGGGATCATGAGACGACGACGCGAACTGGGACGTGGTGAAGAACTGCGGGCCATTGCCGCCGTTCACAAAAGCTTCCATTGCATCTTCGGACGCAGATGTGGCTTGCGATGGTATCACTGTACCGTGACGATGTTGTTGTTGTTGTTGTTGTTGTTGTTGCTGCTGCTGCTGGTGCTGGTGCTGCTGTGAGCGCTGCGTCTGTGGCCTAAGCGAGCCGGGACCCATTAGCCCACTAACACCACCAACAGTAACCTGGGGTCGGCGGCCACCATCACCGTCACCACCACCACCACCACCACCACCACCACCACCACCACCATCTCGATTATTAACACCGATGGTGGTCAACAATGGTGAGCGGTCTTTTGTTTGGCCGAGCGGAACCACGGATGAGCTGGAGGCCGCCGAGGATGAAGGATTCGAATGATATTGCTGAGCATCAATGTCTGTGAAGTCGTCATCTATGCTCATGGCGTGCATGTGGTTGTGGAATTGGTGTGTGGATGTGAGAAGACAGGCACGGGAAGCGGATCAGCCAAGCGAGGCAAAACTATGTACAAGCGAAAAGGAAATGATAGAAAAAAAGAGCCGGTGCGACGAAACGCAAGAAACAAACAGAAAAAAAAAATCGTCAAGCCCGTAGACCGAAGGTGATGCAAACAAAAAAAAAAAAATATGTAAACAACACAATTCGGAAGGTATTGTTCGGAGTTGGCGAATGGATTCCGCTAATATTAGTGTCGTGGGTCACCGGTGAAAGTTAAGCGTAGCGGTCGAGCTGGGATCGGAACTCGGTGAACAAAGTGTGAGAGCACAGTAATTAGTTGACGGGAGAAGCCTTTCGGTGGGAGCAATACCGACGAACCATTCAGGAACTGGCAGGACGGGACTATAATATATGGCCGGTTCTACGGCGGGCGATGCTCGGTGCAGGGGGGGGGGGCCGGGCGTGGGCGTGGGCCTTGTGGCGACCAAGGATGGAACGATGCCGAATAGATGGGGGATGGGGATGGACATGGGCTGTTTGGTCCGCCTTTGAAGCCGTCTCGGGGCTTCGAGAACAATCATCGACCACCTGTCTATCGATGGCGTAAAACCACCACCCCACCGCGAGCCAATTCAGACCGCTAATCGGAGATGCCACTAGCAGCTCTCCCCCCCAACCAGAACCAAACCAACCATGGTAGACAAAGTTTATATGATTCCCGGCGCTTCTTTTCCTGACCTGGTTGGTCTAAACAGGCGAGCGAGCGAGCGCGAATCCTCGGCAGGGAAGGGAAGGGGACCAGCTTCGGGCCGTTGCCGGGGAGTGACGACGGCCCAACACGGGACGTCCTCGGCGAGTGCCGCCGACCGGGTTTCTACAATATATGTTCTTACTGTTTTGTTCGCCCAGGGCACACCGATGATGCTTAGCAGTGAATGAGGAGCACAGCGGCTGGGCTTTCCAGGCCAGCCCAAGATTCCATATGCTCGGCGCTGGCAGGTGGGACCTCCATCACTGAACAGTCTGCCTGCCTGCCAAGTCGAATAAAGAACGGACGACGTCCACCACATCAAGCCACCCGCCAGCCCTGGACTCGATGCAGTGCTCGCCGTGGTACCATCATGATCATCATCGTCATCGTCATCATCACCATCGCCTGTGCGGAAGCTAATCATCGGCAGGAAAGCGCCAGCGGCGGCGTCGGCGTCGGCGATGATCTCAAGGGCGCCATCGCTCGCTCGCTCCCCAACCGCGGTCGGCAAGCTAGATAGAGGAAGAAAAAAAAAAAAAAAAAAGCAACGTAGAAAAGAAAAAAGTAGAAATAAAGAACGAGAAGCCGAAGATCTCCGTTATCATGAAAGGAGGGTGTGCTGTGATTGCTATTATTGCCTGAACCAAACCGTTTGTTCACTGGTATTGGGTAATACGGAACGACCGCGACCGACGCCACCTACCGAAGCTCCCGTCCTAGCCGCCGGCGGTGCCCTCGGTTTCTCTCGCGAAGGGGATAACACCGAAAAAGGGGGGGAAGCTATCAGAAAAGTGGTGAGACTCCGGATCGGTGGTCCGGAACTGACCAGAACAATCTAGAAAGAAAGAAATATATAACACAAAGATAGAAACAAAGGGAATAAGTTATGTATTTGCTCTACTTCTGTCTAATCTTTGTACTACACACACCTCGCATTCGCCCTCGCTTACGGATCGGTCAACCGGCGCCAAACGGGCTCCATTATGTTCCGTAATGTCCACTCGTCTATGGCTGTTTCGCGGGCCCGTTCATTACCATCCACACTCTCCGCTGCCTGCTGTTGGCTTCCCCCGCTTAGCAAAAAGAAAACTGCTTGGCGCTTGCTTGTCGCACGCGTGCCGGCCGCTGGCCAGAGGGGGGGGGGGGCATGTGGCTTGAGCCGGACCAGCTGCAGGACAATAACTGCAGTGCGATGAGCAAATAATAGTTATAACAGTAATGATGGTGATGGTGGACCGGCGCCTCGTTAGAAAACAGACTGGATGGACATCGGCTGGATGCAGGAGACTACTACTACCGTGGGCCGCGAAATTGTCAATCCGAGAATCAAAACACACATACCCGCAACGGGACGCTGTTAAAACACCCCATTATCTTCCAGCCATGTGATCGACAAACTTCAGTATAGTTTCTACATCTTCCCCCAGCCTGTCTGACGCGCCCAAGCTGGCTCCGCCCGCCTCACATTGTTTGTATCGCATTTCTCCTTAACTCATCACATGCGTACCCACCGGTCACAGCACTCGTCGGGAACCTCCCAGCCGTGACCTAAACGAACCCCGTTCGTCGCTACTATGTCTTCACTGACCTGTGGACAATAATCTCCTCGATCCATATACCCCCCAATCATCATCATCATCATCTATCTCAAACTCGACTCTAATACAATCCCCCCCCCTGCGCTCACGGGGACATCTCACTTGATCGTGCGTGGCGCAGCGCTGTGCCCGTGACGTCAGTTAATATGTTGATGCTTAAATTACCCTTACCTCGACCCGGCCACTCCGTCGTCATCCCGCACCCCCCATCCATCCAAGGCCCCCCACCTGTCCAAACAATCAACCAAGCGAGCGAGCTCGTGATTAAAGACTTGTGGGGGGGAATACGAGAAACTGCTGAGCCATATACTCGAGCTCCACTGCACTTTCTTTTTAACGAATCGAACAATCGAACCAAATATTATTATTACATCTCATCAAATAAACAAAACAAAATGAAAATAGAAAATAGAAAATAGGGAATAGGAAAAAAATAAACAGAACAATGGCAAAAAATATTTGCGTCCTCGTCCACAACGAAATTTTTAGAAAATGCAAGTCATAGATCACAGATCTGATCTGCAGAGTATTATTAAAGCCAAAAAGAAAGCATGCGCATAAAAATAGTCATAAACATCATCGTTCTCACTTAAAATTGTAATGACCTCACGTAAATTCGTCACATCAATAAATCTCATTCTTCATCACTTCGTTTCGGTTGTCAACCGGAGTTTCCTTTTTTTTGAATTATTCTTCGGTCCCCCGGTCCCCAAGAAAAGTACAACATGCCGCCTAATGATTTTTCTTTTTTCTTTTTTTTGCAAGCACAGGTGTTAGTTCGAAAACAAAATGGTACAATGACAGGATGCTAAGAAGGGCTGATGAAATGCTGTTAAAGTCGCCTTCGGTTCATCCAGTCCGCCAATTGCGCGCGACGCTCGCCCGCCGCATTACTCGACCAAAATCTCTTGCTGGAGACTCAAGTCTTGAACGTTATGGTTTACTCTCTGCAACCTACGTCGCTGTTGCTGTTGCTCCTCCGATGATGAGGACGAGTGGGATGACGAATTCGACGATGCCAACAGCGGAGTAGCCATGTGCGACATCATGCCGGCACCGGCAGCATTGCCACCGCTCGACATTACCGAGTTTCTGAATGACCCGTTCAAAAATGACTCTCGCAACGACGCCGACGATGGCGCACGCGCCATGGCTGGAACACTCGAAAATGACATGTTGGAATTCAAAGACGTGGTGCTACCATTTTGCGGAATCGAATACAATCCGCTGCCGGTCGAATGCGATGCGTTAGCGCGCGCGGTCGACCGAATGTCGGCAAATGATTTCGTGCCTCTCAATGACTTGGCGACTTGGCCAGACTTCATCATGGCGAAATACGCCGACGGAGGCTGCATGTCAACCAATGCCGATGCCGTCGACGATGAGTTGATTGACTGCGGTGCAAACACATTTCTTGTGGTGCCGTTACCAGCCATTCCACCGCTGATAGGCGGTGTAGACGAGACCGACATACCGTTAGCCTTGCGTGATACCACCACGTATCGGTTGTCACACTCCCCAAGTGACATATGGCCAAGCCCAAGATTATGGGCGATTATGTGAACGGCACGGCGATGGGTATGGCCCATGCCTCTGGGAAACACCAGCTCGTCACCAGCCTCAGGAGAATTCTGGAACAGCAAAATCTGGGAGTAGATATCAAGCGTGCGCTGATCGTTTAAGTTCAGCTCAGTCGATGGCGCCTTGACCGGTGGCTTTTCGTCAACCGTAGACGAGATTTTGAACCCATTGTTGTTCACATTTGGGCTGGTGTTGGGGCTGCCAGCTGCAGAAGTTGCAGCTGCAGCATTATTGACTTTCGCAGCGTAGGGAACGTACGTGCTCGATCGGTGCTGCTCCTCCAGCTGTCCGCGTTTACCCCGTTTCTCGCGCTCGGCTCGTTCACGCTCGGCAGCCGGCAGCAACTTCTTGTACTCCACGCGAAGTCGGCGGCCATTCACTTCATATCCGTTCATCATCACGATCGCACGGGCGGTGTCGTTAGCAGAGATGAAGTTAGCAAACGCAAGGCCTCTGAATACTCCAGAGTTATCGGTGTGAAAATTGAGCGCGTATGGAAGCGCCAAGCCCAGGCTGAGCATGATATCCATTAACTGGTCCTTGCCCACAGCGAAGGAGATATTCTTGATGACAATCGCGGTAGAAATAAACTCATCATCAGTCTGTCCCATCGAATTGCGTCCCTGTAAACCAAACGAAGAGACAGACGCGTCCGACTTGGACGGAGACGAACTCATGGGCGGCGAGTATCCAACCGACGCGGGCATGGGAAGACGCGCGTGTGGCATAGCATACTCGGAGGGGAAAGCAGAAGTAGGCTCAATCCATCGCTTTAATGGCGTGTTAGCGGTTACTTGCAATATTTTGTATCGTCGGAAATGCTTACCATTGTCGGTGATCTTTGGTTGATGGGGGGCTGCTGCTGAGGCATCATCCACGACTGGTCGTAGTACGGGCCACTCAAAATCGCGTTCATACGTTGGGTTTCTGCGTATCTCATGTCAGGAACATACGGTTGTTCACCGTACATATCGTTTCCTAGGGTGTGGTCATACTGGTATCTAGGCTGGGCCGCCGCCGTGTTGACGTTGGATAAGCCCAGTCCAGAGCTCGGCATGGGTGCGTTCATAACAGCCGGGTTGTTGAACGTTTCAAAGTGGCGCGATTGAGCTTTGCGCAAGGTATGCTGTCCTCCAGAATGCTGCTGCTGCTGCTGCGACTGTTGAGACTGGCCACGAGCAGTGGGAGGTAGATCTCCGTTACCAGCAGATGATGCCATAGTCGAGCCGATTTCCGCTGATTGCTGGAACATCATATATGGCAAGACACACGGGTGTAATTAGTATGCAAATTTAAACAAAAACAAACAAAAAAATGCAGGTCTCGTGGCGAAATCAGTTACGGAATCAAAACAAGAGTGCTCTCTCCTTGATTGCTTGAGATCGACGACGTGGTTTCGATAAACAACAGCACACACAACCAGACAGGCACAACGAAGATAAATCCGGCCAGCTATATTCAGTCTAGTCAAACACCAGCAGTCATGAGTCAGGCAAAAAAAAAATAAGATCAAAACAAAGCAGCCAAGACCAGAAATGTGACGGGGTTCTGATGCGCTTTCATTGGCATGGACAAAGGAGGAGAGACACAGGCACAAAACCACACACCCTCGCGGGTGTCAGGCCAAAAGTAAACATCGGCTGCGCGACCCAAGACAACAACCGCAGGGCAGGGCTGTGGATAACAACCGCGTCGGTTGGATATCAACATGCAAGATAACACTGCGTGAAACTATAGGGTTTTATGGTCTCTCACCGGGCTTGCTGGGACCAAAAGGCCAGATTCGTGTGATGTGCAAGTAACTAGCCCGCCTCGGCTCAATGTCGAGCTGGGGAGAAACCATCGAATTGAAAGAGAGGTAGGATATGGCACCAGGAATGGACAAAGACGAAGCGTTCTCAACCGCATCTTCGTCGTCAAGCACGACTAAAGTCGAGCTTGAGGATCAAGAAAGCTCAGGCGCAGAAACGCGATCCGGCAATGAGCAAAATGCGGAGGTGCCTTCTACCAAAGAGCAACGCAGACTGGGATGGCTACGAGCCTATGAGCGGTTTCTACTGAAAAATGCTAGCAGGATCTCCTCGATTGAGTCGACGCTTAGGTCTGTTAGCTATGCTATGCCGGCTCGGTTCAAGGATGCCGAGCTGACTACTGAAATGTGTAAGTCCTGCGATTTCAACCAGTTCGCATATGAGAGAGTTGTTGCTTCGTTCGCACGGCTAACATATCAGTATACTCGACCATGAACATTCTTGGCTTGTACCATGATACAGTACTCTCTCGTGCACTCGAATCTGCGCAGTCGCCCGCTGTGGCACCGCCATCGATGCATGCTCGCTACACCAAGCACTTTCTAGCTGGAAGTCCCAACTACAAGCGGGCTGCCTACTTGCTTTCGATTATTCGTCAGGCGGAGCTGCTTATTGAAATGGCTTCGTTGAAAAAAGGCGGGGAACGGGCGCGGTGGACTGCTGTTTTGGGCCTGGAGAGTGTCAAGGCAGTGTTAAGGCTCTCGTTACTCGGTTCCACCAATGGTCGAATGCTACCTTCGCCTGTGCTCCCGGAACGAGAAATCGACCCAAATTCGCTGGATCCAAACGATCCGCAGAATGAAATACGGGTTGTGGAGGAAGCGAATACACATTGGACAATGCCACGGACGGGCAAGAAGATTCCTCTGGCGAATTCAGGTGATCCACAAACGCCGATAGAATTGCTCTTGAGTCGGACGTTGCAGCCTGAAGATGTCATGCCAGCTCCTAAGTTGCTG
Organism: Myxozyma nipponensis; assembly: GCA_030580395.1. Lineage (NCBI taxonomy): Eukaryota > Fungi > Ascomycota > Lipomycetes > Lipomycetales > Lipomycetaceae > Myxozyma > Myxozyma nipponensis. Next base: position 178,586 of record JAKTSU010000011.1, read on the forward strand.
CATCCATTGAGTGGAGACGGCAAAAGCAAGGAGATTCTGTACATATTGCGACCGCTTATCTATGCGTCTCTTGTCTTCTTGGTCACGCGATCTCGCGAGACTCCTCGATACAAAAACCTCAAGCCGGTGTCTAGACGATTAGTAGAATGGGCACCATGGCTGGTTGGTTTCGCTCTTGAATATGCCTCCCGAGATGGTATAATTGATACAGTCACCAAGCCAGGCGAGAGCCTACGGTCCGCGTTTTTGAAGATGACCATGTTCGAAAAGGAGGAGGTCAAGAAGAGGGGTGCTTCTTTGTGGTGGTGGACTTTGCGTGGTGCATTCTACGACCATTTCACCAAGTAAGTCCATGATGTTGTTGTTTTTCAAGTTGTGACGTCTGCTAACAATGCTAGGCCTGTGCTGGATAAGGTTGTGACTTCGACCGAAAACATCCCGTTGATTAATCTTGCCGGTCACTTTCTGGCAGACTATCAGTACCTGCTTGAAGCATATCACTTTTCGTGTAAGTTAATTGAGACTTGAGTATTTTTTTGTCGTGGTCCTGATGCTAATGGGGTAGCTTCCTCACTCTGATCTCTTATTGTGTAGACGAACCAGGTGTAATTTTTTTATAGCAAATAGCATATGTGTATAGTACTTGTATCACTGTTATATAATAAACATCATTGTGTTACGATATTTTTCGCATCTCTTATATTCGAGTTTTGCGACCTTCTCTGTCTTCTAGGTGGCACGTTGCCAACGATTGGGACCAAAATCGCGACAAGCATATCGAACAGCAATCCTCAAAAATTGAGCCCGGTCGAATCCATAATCCCTTCCAGAGAGTTTAGACAGACAACATAAACACAGCAGACATGCCTAAGATAAGCACATGACAGTCGATAAACTTGAATAAGACATACTAACTTCTGTTTACTATTTCTGTGATTACTGCGATGGTTTGTGACGCACGATGGAAGTAATCACAGGTAAACGGTTTCACTAACACGAACGATATCTAGTATTTCTTACGCACGACTCGATGAGCGTTCGAAAAGCGCACAATAGTGGCCGAAATCATATAAAAAACGTGGTCGAGTATTATCAAAGTATGTCGTGCCCGTGATTGTGTCGGCCCTTTCGGATCGTTTACTAACTGGACCCAGAAATCAGCCAGGAGCAAGCACAAGCCATCATCGATGCAATCACGAACCAGTACACCACACCAGACGGGAAACCAGCCCAATCAAGTCTGCCGTACCACTTTCCCACAGGGGCAGCTGTTCCACAGATGGCAAACATGCCACTGCCGCCACCACCGATCCCTATTCCAGGCATGGCTGCGATACCACCACTGCCGCCGTTCCCTATGACAGCACCAGGCGCACCGGGCGCACCAGGTACGGTATCAGCGAACCCGGGGATGCCACCATCTGGACTACCAAATTTTCCAATGCCACTGCCACCAGGGCCTGGCGGGTTTCCTTTCATGCCACCGGGACCGAATGGAGCAACTGGCTTCCCAGGTTTACCAGGGATGCCGCCATTCCCAGTTCCAAATCCGGTGACGCCTCAACAACCGCAATATAATCAAGCTCCCGGACAGCAATGGAACCAGCAAGGCTATCGGTAGTTGTACTCACGGTCGAAGTCTGTTAAGATAAGAGAGGGTGATTTACAAGGTTCATTGCTCATAGTTTGCTATTCCAGTTTTTGATGTAATATAATAAACTCTTCATTCACGAGCACCATACGATTCTCCTTAAAAATTATATGCTACAAGGGGGAGACATGCTTACTCTTGAAAAACCCAAAAAGCCCGGCACTCTTCTTTTTCTGTGGCCGGCGCTGTGAACTGCCAACGCCATTACTACTCGACAGCTTAGATCCTGCTGCTGCGCCTCGTTTGTCGTGTTTTCCGTCTGTAGGCTCCTCATCGGAATCAGATACGGGGGGTTTTGATGACACTGGCAGACTAACCGGAGGCTGGAGCCTCCTTAATGAAGGAGGGCTGTCGACACTTGTTTGCCAGTCATACAACACCGGCTTAGGAGACCCCGGGCCCTGGTCCTTGACAATTCCAGAAAACCCAAGAAGGTTCATGATCGATGGATTGCGACGAATCTCTTGCGGTGATTCAGTCGAGGTTGAAATACTCTCTCGTCTGCCGAGTGAAGGCCGTTCAAGCGGCGTGTTCGCCGAATCCTGTGCTTCTTCTGCCTCGTCAAGGTTACCAAGTACAGGCGCTTCCGCAGGCGCTTCCGTAGGCACGCCACCGTCTGCAGCTTTCATCGAGACGTTTGAGTGTTGGCGCAGTACCCGAGGAGGTCGCATTTGTAAGTTTCCATCTACAGAGCTCTGACGGGAAATGGATCCTGTTGAGGATGACCTTGTCGATGGGTTGGTATCAGGGACCTGAGATGAACTGCCATCAGAGCCAACGACAGGCTAGAAATTAGCAAAAGAAACCACGGTGACCACTAAAAAAAGACTTAAAAAATACATACATTCGAGTCGCGCAGCTTGTCTGGAGTCAAGGTTAATTTGTAGGTGATATCGCTGCGCAGGAGTCTCTCAAAAGTTACATGTTCAAGCTCATGAGTCGGACCGTCACCGGCTTGTTTAGTCGAAGACGACGAGGACCCAGCGCCATCGCTGGCGTCCGAGTTGTCGTCACCAGGCTGTTTTTGTTTCGAGATCCATACATACTTGCGGACCTTTTCGGCTGGGACCTGCATTTTGAATCCCGGAACGTTCTCCAAGGCATTGGAAGCTCCTCCATGGGCAATTTTGAGAAGACTGGTCATTGAAGTTGACGGCCTTCTTGCAAGCGAACTTGAAGAGCTACTCGTCGTCGGCATTAGATCCGAGTCGACCATTGAGTAAGCTGGATTGAATTTAGGAGGAGCTGGAGCCAGCATTATCACAGGATCGTCAGTATCAAACTTGCTGGCGGATGCTCTGTAGCGCTGTCGCACCATGTCGATACTACCTCGGGGACTGACATTATCACTCGAGGCCTCCAAATCTCCACTCGTAGTAGGGTCGAATTCATTTACCAAAGTGCTCGGATCAGATGCTTGGGGTTCAAGAACGGTGGGCCCCCCCTCTTCATAGGATTTAATTGACAAGTCTGAATCTTGATCGTCGTCCTGGTCGTCGTCCTCGTCCGCTTTGGCTCTGGCGGCGGCTTTTTCTGCAGCCGCCCTCTGGTGAGCCCTGAATGAATCGTACAGCGAGAAGCGTTGACCATCGTGGTAACTCCAAGGTCGGGTTTTTCGTCGCTCAAGAATTTTTTCTTCAGTTACAGGCAGCGTGAGCGAGGCTCTGGCGGCATCCACTATCGAATCACGCGGGCGCGTCACTCGCTCCTTCGGCACAACGTAGGCTGCTTCCTCGGGTACGTTCTCTGGTACCTCGCTAACGCCACCATCTTCGTCATGATCTTTTTCAACCACTTCTACAGAGGCAGCAGCAGGTTCTGGTTCTGGTTCTTCGGGCGGCGTTGGCGTTGGCGTTGGCGCTGGTTCCAGTTGCTGAGGGATATCTTGTTTCTTAGCGATTTGACTATCAAACCTTCGTTGAAACTGCTTCCAAGCACCACCGACTTGTGGGTCCATGGTTATTTTATCAACATCATCAACCAAAATGATGACTTCTTTTGCAATCTTCTGTCCCGACGCGGCAGTGACAAGGTAGCGACTCAGTGCCGCCCGACCTGCTGCCATTATTGTGTGGGCGCCAATCCGTTCCAAGGCCACAGTCAGAAATATCATTGACACAAGTGGTAGGTCCTTTAGATCACCATTCGGTGATTTAGCCTGAGAGCCATTAAAAAGACCGGCTACCATATCCGGGTTGGACTCCAGAACGTCAGATTCCTTCAGGTCGCCAAGCGACGAATACACCATGCACCGGACTCTCGCTGACGACCACAACCGCTCGGCGTGCCGCTTCCATCGTGCAGGTGACTTTGACAACGCACTGGTATCCACACCGCCGGCGCCGCTCTCAAACAGCGTGCTCTCGTCTAGGCTTTGGTCTCGAATATAGGTGCGCAGCTCGGCTTTGCCACCTTCAATCGCCTCGGCAGCAAGCTGCGCCCGCACGACCGTGCCAATTGTTTCTGAGAGCGCATCAACATGCGTACCGTTCTTGGAGCGCACCAGAATCCAAAACAGCAGCTGGTCCAGAAACCCGTTAAACAGGGACAGACTGGCCGGCTGTAGCGGGATCACCTTCAGACCGTTGGCGACCACCAGCGGATCTGACGACAACACGGACGTCACTGCGGTGCCGGACACATACGCCGGCGGCAGGCTGGTGGACGACGCTGCCAGAATATCCTTATTTTTCGTGTTCGGCTTGGGCATGGTGACCGTGGCAACTGTGACGACCGCGATAGACTCCTGTGAGGCCTAAAATGCGCCAACCGCCGTCATCAAAACATGCACACCGCCCCCAATCGACTTTGGCAGCGGTCAATTTATGTTTCCTGGTGCAGTGCGGACCGTAGTTCTCTGCCTGGTAGCAGCGTGGCTTTACAGCAATATCTTGTCTCTGCCTGGTTGCTTATCGTGCGGGAGGCCTCGTGCGCATCTAGCACAGGTCTTATTCTGCCGGGTTGGTTGCGCCTCGTGCTTGCCGTCTGCCGAAAGTCACGTGCAAAGATGCGAGCTCCTATTTAAAAAACGCTGCGGAGAAAGCGAAAGTACGCCTTACCGCTTGCAGCCCAGCGAGCGCCGCCTCGCGGGAACAACCGCGGGGGAGGAACACGAACACGACGTTTGCAACCATATCACGGACAACCGAAGCCGAAACTGTTTGGGAATCGTGAGTGCCAGAGCCGGTCCCGACCATAGCACACCGGGCAGACGTGCAGCAGATAGGCATTGTCTGGACCTCTGTTCAGGCCGCACTGTTGAAGCCTCCGTAGGGGCGGGACCCTAATCAGTCATATACCCCCGATGGCCCCGGAAAAACCCGGGTCTCTGATACGGATTAACTCGTCGGCCGAGGTGCCGGCAGGGCGATGATGACACACACTGGTCATGGAAGTTTGTTGTATAGTTATCTATTTGCAGGTGACTAGGGCTGATACGAATACGACGAGAATTTACGACACAACCTCGAGCATTTCGGCCTGGGTGCGGTACTTCTCCCGCGGCTTGCCAGCCTTGAACCCGTTCAGCTTTTCAGCGCGGTCGATGGTCTTCCAGTCGTCCCAGCTGACGACCCTCCAGTCGAGCTTGGTACCCATAGCGGCTTTCACCCCGTCCCACCCACCGACGCTTGACGACGCTGCTGTAGGAATGACACCAGTATCAAAGTCTTCGACTATGGTCTGTGCGGTGTCAAACGCGTCAAACATCGTCTCGGCAATCACACCCCGAGGCCCGCGCTTGATCCACCCAGATGCGTATAGTCCTGGCGCAATCCTGCCCTTTTCATTGTCCAACCAGTTCTTGCGAGGATTGTGGTAGGCCTCAAGACCACTGATGGGGTGTGTGCTGTAGCCAATGCTTAGGAACGCAGCTGCGGCAGGTAGTTCCACAACCTCGCCGGTACCTTCCACTCTGGCAGCCACGTCGATTGGATCGCCTACTAATCTGGTTTTCTCAAACCGCACACCACTGATGTGCCCGTTGGTCTGCACGAACTCTAGCGGTGACATGAAAAATTCATAGCCGTACCGCCCACTAGCTCTGTCCGGTTTTGTCATGCTCTTCTGTCGAATCAGCTCCATCAGCCGCGAACGGCTCCGACCCAGTTCGCTTTTGCGTTCGAGAATCGAATCAACCAGCTCTCTATGGGTAGGAACATACTCAGTGTTTTTGAGCTTGAGCAACTCCCTGGCTTCTTTGGTCGTGAACGAGACCTGGGCAGGTCCTCTGCGTCCAACAATCTTGACATCGTTGATCGTACTCTGTGACAATACCTCTATAGCGTAGGAAGTCAAGTCAGTCGTTGACAGCGCATCGATAGGCGACAGCAGAATACGGCTAACATCAAGGGCAACGTTTCCCTGGCCGATCACCACCGCCTGTTTACCCATCGTCAAATTTGGCTGCAAGTGCTGAAACTCCGGGTGTCCATTGTACCAACCCACAAATGCCCTGGCAGAGTACACTCCGGGTGTATCCGTATTTCGAATAGATGAAGACACGTCGCTATCGGTACCAGCACCGTACGCAAACACCACTGCATCGTAGTTGCGCTGCACGATATCCAGTGGGATGTAGTTAGGCTTGAATCCCGGAGCATGATCATCATGACTGGCGCCGTCAGTTCCGGGATCCCCAATCATGGTGTTTCCAATGAACCTAAACTTGGGCGACTGTGCAACCTCATCAAATTTTTCTTCGCAGTTCTGCCCCCTTGTCAGAATTACTTTCTCTCTCACAACAGATCTCAAAAATTGGCCATCTAGCTCACTTTACCTTGACTTCAGGATGATCTGGCGCCACGCCAAATCTGGCAAGACCGAACGGAACAGGTAGCTTCTCATACATATCAATCGTAGCATCTGAAGACCCCGTCCCAAAGTGTTGCAGTAATTTATACGCTGTATAGAATCCGGCAGGCCCAGAACCGATAATAGCGACCTTGAGAGCTGGAGCGCCGGTGACACTTGAGAACAACCTGGGCACACATCGCGTACGATGACCAAGTTGTTGCCAGAGCCGTAGTGCGCCTGTCATTATTGGGGGACGGCTATCAAATGAAACCTGGTGGCAAATGCCGTTCAAGCAGATACCGACTGCATTTTTTCCAAGTGTAATAATGGGTCAACACACGTAAAGCTCGTTCAGCAACCAAAAAATCCACGAAAGATTTAGTCGTAAGCCGCACGAACTCCGGCTCCGAGCGAGACCGCTGAGATCAGCTTAGGCTTTTTTTTTTTAATGATTTATGATGTAATAGTTAGTCTATTAATAGTCTATTTATAATACAGATCACAGACATGTTCGGCAATTGCCATACTAGATGTCAGGCCGGGACTTTCGATGCCCATCAAGTTGACAAATCCGGGGAAGTCAGGCTCCTCACGGATATAAAAATCGGTAAATCCTGATTGATCAGGCCCGGCTAGTTTGGGCCTTATTCCGGCATAATCTGGAGCAAGAGCATTCTTGTCTACTTTGGGCAAGTACTTCCTGATGGCGTCGTAAGCGTCATCAAGCTGATCTCCGCTGGCAGCTAGATCAGAAGCATCGTCGACCCATTCGACATTAGGCCCAAACCTAATCCTGCCACCCAAATCGAGGGTCAAATGAGTACCCAGGCCTGCATGGCCAGCCGGACACGGATATATGAGTCTACTGGGTCGGGGTTGTGACAAGCCGTATGAAAAATATGATCCTTTCGCATAATACGGTGTGACGTGTCTTGCGTCCGGCAGCAGCATGTTGGACACAATCGGAGCACTCAATCCCGCCGCGTTCACGACATTCTCGAACTTGAGATTCATGATTTCACCTCCTGCTTCAAAAGAAACACTGTAAAGTTTTCCAATCGGGTCGTATTCGATCCCGGTCACCGCGGTTGATAGGGCTAGGTCGCCTCCCGCAGACTCGAACTGGCCTTGCAGATAAGCCATCAGTTCGTGAGCGGACACTATACCCGTAGACAGAGAGCTCAAAATCGCTGCCCGAGCCTGTACATCCGGTTCGATGGTCTTGGCTTGCGAAAGAGATACCATTTCGGTAGGGATCTGGGTGTCGGCTAACCATATTTCAACTCTGCCAAACATGTGGGGGGAACGTACCTCTAGCAATCGGGCCTTTTCTTGCATTTCAATCAGATATTCGTGCTCAGCATCATTCTGTGCAACGATCCATTTACCTTTTTTTTTATAATATAAATTTAGTAAATTGCTGCCCAAATAAGCCAGGAACTATTGTCGGACGGTACCGCATTGGCGATGGCTGATTCCAGCCATCTGAGCCGTCTCGTACAGCAAGTGCCTGCCTCTGATGCAAAGCCTGGTCTTGAGAGATTCCGGGGGATAGTACAGTCCGGCATGGATCACTTCTGAGTTTCGGGCCGACGTCTCTGTTCCTATCGCGGCATGCCTCTCGACCAGCAGTACCGAAGATGTCGATGAAGTTGAGGATGCGGCCAGACGACGGCCGGCTAGCCTGGCAGCAACCGCAAGTCCAACCACGCCAGACCCAATTACAAGATGAGAGAACTCGGCCATTCAAGGAACCAATGTGGCAGTGGAAAACGAAGTAGACGGGTTCGAGCGCGCGCCAAAGAGCCGAAGCTGAGGGCCAAAACCGACGACAGTCGCGCGATCCGAGAGCCTCGACGGGAGTTTCGTGTAAATCGTTTCTTCGCGGTTTGCCAAACTGGGGGAAGAATGACGTTATATGCACGTTCTATCTTAACTTAACCGGCGCTAGCCAAGCGAGAGAGCATTTCGCCAGATGAGCGGGTCAAATAGGCGTAAGCCGGCTTGAATAATATACGCCAAATGTACACAACACTGACGTTCAGCAGTGCCTATGGTGCACGCCAGCCCACCCAGCCGTCATCAACATCCGGTCGCGCAGCATGATCCCGAGCGACGATCAGTCTACGCTGACTTTCTTCCGGAAATTAGTTGCGAATCTTGTAGTCTATCAGTTCCCGCTGCGGAACTCGCTTGGGGGGGGGGGGGGGGGGGGGCGTTTGGG